>JAVQJZ010185055.1:0-12061 GCA_036025355.1 Leiopotherapon unicolor | reverse complement strand
TAACCACACAAGTATGGAAAATCAGCTCTTATACATTTTCTGTTGCCACCTTAAAACTAAAAACAATATTTTGACCAAATTTTAGGTACATACACGGTCACAATGGAAGACATTTGTATCTCAACCAATCATAATTAAGTTTTACTGTGCTGTGAATAAACGTTTACAGCCTCAGAATAATCACTACTTCACTTTTAGGTTGTTTTTCCTTGTGTTTTAGCCACATCTTTTGTTTGCATTTGTGTAATTATTATAAAATTGTGGTTTCATAACAGAACACATGATACATTTCAACTGAAATTCAGTAGCCATCAGATGGCTTCGTTCTACAAGAGGGTGTGCCAATGGCTCACAGAGCTCTGACAAACACCCTCTCTTCTTTAAAAGACTCTTTATAAGAAAATGTGGTTCACTGAACAAAGTACTCACATGCTCAGCCTTTTCACATGCTCAGTCTCCTCTTTGAAACATTGTCCACATCACTTTAAATGAAGCAGTTGCTGAACAGAAAACATCCAGCAGCCCTCCAAGTCTTTGAGACAACAGACCCTGATGTCAGAGTTCATAGAGGGATACTGTATGTGCTTCAAATGGTTTGGTTCAGGTGAGCTATACGGAGAAAAGCATTTCACCTCATTTGCTGGACGCAGTGCCCAGGCAGCAATGCATCTTGGCACCCTTTTCTTTCATTGTTGTATAATCTTTATTTAAAACGCTGCTTGCTTATGAATGTCAAGATGAGTCATTGTAGCCACCAGCAAGAATAAGACCAAGGGTAGAGGCATGCTGAGCAACCTTTACAAAAACAAGAAATAACTAACAAAACACCTACATAAAAACTTGCAAAATGACACTTAACAATACAGTTAGCCCTTTTCAAGACCGGCCAATGTGTATTCTTTTAGGCCTGCCATGGTGTTTGGCCTCATGCAGAAAAACCACAAAACCAGGAGTTCAATACCATGAAGTTAAAAAAAGAAAAAAAAACTTTTGTGATGTGATTCTCCCTTAAAAACCTGAGATCACTGATTGCATTAACTGTAAACCTAAGCCACGTCTTTCTTCAAAACAGTAAAGCAACAGAAGAAACTATACAGGTCTTTGCAGTGATTTGTACTAAAATGTTCTGTGAATTACTTTAGTGTCCAGGTGCTGTGCAATTCCCCAAACTAAATAGAATACTTTTACAATATAAAGTGGACATAAATAACGAGTGCAATGTTTTTCTACTGCTTTGCTTTACACAAAGTATAACCTTGGCAGTGAGGCAGTGGCCTAAGCGAACACTTTGAAAAACAAAAAAGAGCCATTGAAACCTGGGCTCCAAAGCAGGCCTTTGGATAGGTCGTGTCTACGTGAGGTGGAGGGGCGTCGGTCGTGAATGAGGCGTCTACTGAAATGTAGGTTGTCCTTTATGCCCCTCCACCTGTCAGACTGGCATCATGTGACCCACAAAGAGCATGCTGCTGTAAGCAGTGCATTTCACGCACACTCACACCCCGATATCAGATGATCATCGAGTGTTCAGAAACAGCTCGTCCGCAGTCTTTTGTTTCGGTTCAACCGAGGTCGTCCGATTGCAAGGAAGCGCCCAGCCCCGTGGTCCCTGCCCAGACATGCTCTCACACGGAGCCCGGCGTCTCTCGTCTGCGCGTCGCGGTCCTCCACACGCCGTCCGTTCACATCAAAACGCAGCATTTCAGACAACTGCCCGACGGCGTGTTTCGCTTTTGAAGGGCTGCCCGTGTTGCGGTTTCGAAAACCTCCCAGATCCCCTCCTTGGTTTTGGCCGAGCACTCCAAATAGTCATACGCTCCGATGCGCGTGGCCATGGCGCGGCCGTCCTCCGCGCGCACCGGCTCCAGCTTGAGCCGGGACAGCTCGCTCCTCACGGCCTCGTCGTTGCGCAGATCCTTCTTGTTGGCCACCAGGATGATGGGCACATTCGGGCAGAAGTGCTTGACCTCGGGCACCCACTTCTCGGTGATGTTTTCCAACGAGTCCGGGCTGTCCACAGAGAAGCACATCAGGATGACGTCGGTGTCCGGATAGGAGAGGGGCCGCAGCCGGTCGTAGTCCTCCTGCCCGGCCGTGTCCCACAGCGCCAGCTGGACCTGCTTGTTCTCCACCTCAATGTCCGCCACGTACGTCTCAAACACGGTGGGGACGTACACCTCTGGAAACTCGTCTTTGCTGAACACGATCAGCAGACACGTCTTTCCGCACGCGCCGTCTCCCACCACCACAAGTTTCTTGCGTATGTCCGCCATCCCCGCGTGCCGCGTCCACGCAGACTCTCGCTTCAGCGCAGCGTCCGAAACACAGAAACAGCCTCCGGTCTGCTTTTGTGCTCTTTGTCCGGGCAGGGCAGGCTCGTCCCGTTAGCCTCCTTAGACTCTCTACTTCGGAAACCTTTTCCCAAGTAGCACTGCGATCTCTTTATAAAGCGCAGGGTGGTTTCCTAAATATAGCAATCCAATCGGAAATAGGGAGGTGAGATCACAGCTCGCGCAGGAAGGAGGTGATTGGATCTCATCGGGTTTCCTTATGCAGAGGAGGGTCATGAACCACGAGGACGCACCCGACCCAGGACCAGCCAAAATCAGCTAAATCTGACTGCATGATGAGGCATTATGAGACTCTTCATTAATTAATTAATTTGTTTATTTATTTATGTATTTATTATATTTTTTAAAAAAGAGTAATTCTCTTTTTTGACATCGTCATTAAAAATACCCCTCCCCCCAAATAAAACAAAACAAAAAACCCACTATTTCTGCCACTTTGAGTTATTATCCACCCATTTGAATTAAACTAGTATCCAATAAGCTTTCATTCAAAGTAAGCAGCGGGATCAAAGGAAGATAAAGGGCACCATAATGTAAATTTGTAATATGCTGGATGTCAGGTTGACAAACACATAAAATACACCTTGGAGCAGCCTAACATCGCACACAAAAGAGGCCCATTTACAATGACATTGTTATACGCATGTCTACGTAGTTCACGCTATTTACAGGGAGGGGGCACTAGCGTAAGCAAACTCTTAGCCTTGCCTATCAAGCCCTGCTAAATCACCGCTCTCTCCAAGGAAACAAAACAATATAGATTTGGGTTGACGGCGTGCAGCGAGCAGAGACTGTCTGTCGACACGACGAGGCGTGAGTATCTGCTCTTTGTTTGAACACATCGAGCTCTAAAAGCTGTGCCAAGCCGTGCGATCTGTGTCTGCCGTGGTGTGAGTATTTCCCCTTTTGTTTGGTGGTTAAGGCCCCTCTGTTTGGGACTTGAAGGGGGGCCATGTTGTTGAGCCACCGAGAGGTCTGCTTGATGTTTCAGCTCACACAACTTGGTAATTAGCGTCTGTTAGCTCGTAGCTTTGTTTGTTTGTCTGATGGCGTGTTTGTTCTTGTGCGGGGCCAGCATTTTGATTTCTCTCACACTAGAGTCGCCAAGCTTACTGTAAAATAAAGGGTAAATTCGTGAATTTAACTTTGATGTCTGGCGTCGCCTACCCATAATAAACAGAGCAGGCCCGCTGCGGTTAGCTGGTTAGCTAATGCTAACTCCACTCAAGTGATAGTAGCCGGCTAACAAGAAACAGTCTGAACATGTAATCTGCCATCTAAGGCAACTACATGCAGTAAGAGGTATGAAACCTTGTTTTATTAAGTATGTAACTCCACTATTCGCCTAAAAATCAAGTAAAAACAGCTATTGTAGCTCGCTTGTTAGCATTAGCTGGCTTACTAGGCTAAGGGTAGCTTTGTTAGCTAGTTGTCTTGCACGTCGGTTTTGCTCAATGAGCAGAAATGTGTCGCCGCAGATAGTTACACATTTTTAAAAGTCAGCCACAGCCTTAATTGTGGCTGAAAACCACAACTCACCAATGTGTTGTGCTGGTTTGATGTGCCTTTTTTAATTACTCGTAATGTTACATCAGTGATAGCGTTAGCTCTGCTCACAAGCTAAGACTTAGCATTATTGAGACCATAAGACATAAGCAGTCTCTTGTTTTTTTTTGTTGTCTATTCAAAATCAGCACGCCACTACATTTGACTTGTTATTTGGCGTAAACGCCTCGTTGTTGGAAAAACTCATGTGACTAAATATCGATTTTCAGGACAAAATTAGCTTTCGTTTCAATATTCAACCAGACAACAGTTAGCATCTCGGGAATTAGTCACGTCCCAGTTAAAGAAATTAACTTGTACGAGATATCCAGGTGATATGTTTTTCGATACATCATTTATCCTGACTTCTATACCAAGAGGTGGTTTGTCACAAGACTCTCAGAGGAGTCAGCCATGAAGGACACATGTAATTTACATATTAAATTATCTAAGTCAGACAATCATCTTTCATGTTTATAGTGGGTGCTATATTGATTTTATGCGGGCATAAAAAAGTAATTAGTTAGTTATTTGTGTCAGACATTAGCTTTGGTAGTATCCCAAGTCTATAATGTTGTTATACTGAACAGCACATACGAGCCATGCACTCCAATTTTAGTGGAAATTCATGTCAGCATAATACTCACGTTTGTGTCTCAAAACTTAATACAAATCAGTTTGAATGGCAATAATTAACAAAGTCACTGTGTTTTATTTCAGGCTTTCCCGTGGAATGAGCGTTCCATGCAGCATCCTAGGTATGAATGACGTGGCCTGGCAGGAGACGAGAGGTGGGATGCTGCATGCAAATGGTGCTCCTGAGACCGGAGGTGTTAGAGTTCACGGTGGAGGACCCCTGGCCTCAGTTGGAGGAGCTGGACAGGCTCCTGGAGGCCCACATTTACAGGGCATGGACAGGGCTGCCAACCCTACCCCGGGTACTCCGCAGCCTCCGCTGAGCGGACGTTCTCAGGATGACGCCACAGTTGGATACTTCTTTCAGAGGCAGCCCGGAGAGCAGCTTGGAGGTTGCACACCCGGCAAGCATCGCTGGCCCACTGGAGATGCTAATCACATTGATCAGGTAAAGCAAAGGGCAGAAGGCAGTGTTTTGTCGCAAGCCAGACTATACGTTTCACTGAATAAGGTGTAAAAAATTAAGCACGTTGTATTTTGTGTATGTGCTAAACTGTAGGGGGGTGGTATTTTGGCAGAAGGCTCAATTCCATCTATAATACACAAAGTTAGAAAAGAAAACATGATTTCTTTCATCATTTTTAGAGAACACCCTTGTTCTCTGAAACTTGCCCGTCAGACCTGAGGTTTAGATAATCTCCCAGAACACATGCAAATGAAAAAAATCTAGATGAGACTAAGTTTAAGATTTTGCACAACTAATATGTTAACTCCACTTGATAACTTATGTGCTGTAGGTGTCTTCATGTGTCAGAGTTTGTATTTGAATGCATAATGTGATGTGCAGCCCAATTGTTAATTCACATAGACACTAGGTCACATATTTCACATGCTCAGTTAATTTGCAGTGATTTGCTCTTATTTAACAATGACCATTTCACCCAGCCACAGTTTATGGAAGTTAGAACATGTGAAAATTCAGTGGCCTAAAAAAAACAAATTTCCCGTGCAAAAGTGCCAGCAAGACTTCCTGTGGTGAATGCTCTTGTTGCCATCCTTTATTTGCAGAGGGCAGAATATACAAGATTTGTGCTTTGGCACAGCAGGAGTACAACTGTCACCGTGATAACTGGTTCGACTAGTAATATCCTGTTTTACAGTATTGAAATGCCATGGCATCTGAACAGGCTTGAGACTTATGAATTTGCTACTCAAGTTGGACTTCCTGGATCAGATTTGATCTTCCCTCTAGTGCCTGTAGCCACACACCCACCTCACCTAACTTGCATGTCTCTAGCCCATGAAGGGGAAGTACTTGGTAGAAAGAAAAAAAAAAAACTAATTTGAATACTTTATACTAATTCAGGGAGTTCTACTAGGTACACAGACTGTGTTCTAGACCTGCAATAATCTTGGAAATGCAAAAGAATGCTTGGTATCAGAATTATCTATATGATTTTTTTGTACATATACTGAGCTTTCACCAGGCCAAACTGGTTTTAGCAGCCATTTCACATTTGCATATACACCATTAAAGTGATCGACCGTTCGCTTTGCATGTGTAAGACTTTGCTCAACATGCTTCCATGGCACATAGAGTGGGTTAGGAATGGGGTTTTCACTCAGTCTGATGAAAAGCAAGATCTCTCAGGGCCTTCGTGTGTGTGTGTGTGTGTTTGTTTGTTTGTGTTTGTGTTTCTGAGTGGTTGCAGCCCTATTGTTTTGTTTTTGTCCTGTCTTGTAGAATTAGGTGTTTACAGCATTTTAACATCCAAATTAGCTTCAGTACAATCCACTCCAATGCATCAAATGCACAGAACCACAATACTTTCATGGCAAAATTGAACAAAAGTCAATATGTATATAGGCTACTTTGTTCTGCAGTTAGCAAAACTAATATCTTTTAAGGTCTCTGCATTGTGGCTTTCCATTGAATGGTTTTATCGTTCTGCTTACAGCCCAGTTTTTCTTTCCTTTCTCAGGTCCGTGCTGTGGATGAAATGAACTATGACTTCCAAGCTCTTGCTTTGGAGTCCAGGGGCATGGGAGAGGTAAGGTGCTTTTAGCAGATGCGAATTGCCATATATCCTTTACTCAGTCATAATATAGCAATAAATCAAAATAAAAATCTGAAACTCCCTGTCAGAGATATCTGCAGTTCTCCTTGTGCTCCTTCTGACATAGATCCGATTGAGCCTAAATGTCTGTTAGGTTTGAGACAACAATAGTGCATTTAGCCTTATCTTTCATTTAAGCATACATATAGGCAGTGCAGATTTTGGTGGACAGGAAGAAAATGTTTAACTTACCAAGACTGACAAAACCTAATTAAAATAAAAATGTAAACTAACTACAATGTATCAAATTTTAAATAAGCTGTGGTTGTTGATAGTTTCCTGTAGATGTTGCAGTTACTTAAAGTATGTCAAATTTCTTTGCAGCTTCTGCCAGCCAAAAAGCTTTGGGATTCTGATGAGTTGGGGAAGGATGGAAGGAAAGGGATGCTTCTTGGTGAGGAGTGGAGGGACAATGCGTGGGGATCATCTCGTGAGTGTCTATCTTTTGTGTACAGTATTTTCACATAGCTTGTCTTTCTTCGAGATGGGTTTTTTTCACCCAGCTATAGTGCCCAACTATTTAGATATTTGATCGCGGCTTTTCATTCAGATCATTCAGTGTCTCAGCCAATCATGGTGCAGCGACGACCAGGCCAGAGTTTCCATGGGAATGGTGATGCCAATTCTGTGCTTTCACCTCGCTCAGAAGGTGGAGGACTGGGGGTGAGCATGGTGGAGTACGTCCTGAGCTCCTCTCCTGGTGACAAGATGGATGGTCGCTACAGGAACGGAGGCTATGTAAGCTGGAGTCTCACTCTTAACTGTTACTTATGAAACACTCGCTCTTAAGGGTAGTACGTTGTCTTACGCTATGTTTTTATGAAATAAAGGGTGGAGGAGACGTTGACCAAGATGGGAGAGAGAAGAGTGATGCCCAAGAGAAAGTGTCCCCCTTTGAAGAGGACAAGAGCCCAGAGATGAAGGTGGGAGAGGAGAGTGATCCCGCTAAAGCCAATGGAAGAGGTCTACTCAATGGCATGGACAGAGACTGCAAAGATTTCAAGTAGGTTTCCCTGTCATAGAAGATAAAATGAAGACTTGCCTAATGTTTCATAGTTTATAAGTAGGGTGGTTCTTGTAGCCCTTCATCTGCAACTCTTGTTTTAAATAATTCACCCATTTTAGAACACCCAGAGATATTTTAACAGGTGTTAGTGAAGATTTTCTAATGTCTCTCTAAGTTTAAGTATTGCAGTGAAGTCTAGACATAACGAAAACATCCAAATAAAAAACATTAATGTTGTTTGACTTCCTGTCTGAGGCAAAGTTTTGTATCTTTATGGTGCTGATGTGAAACTTATTTGCTTTTCTAGTCCAACCCCGGGAAGCCGTCAGGCTTCACCCACTGAGGCTGTGGAGCGGATGGGTCCCAGTCAGGCAAGTTTGGAGATGATGGGTCAGCACCACCCCCATGCCCTCCAACAACACAACCCTGCCCAAAACAAGGCCCCAACTGAGGACTTCCAGAACCAGGAGGCCCAGAACATGGGAGGTATGGAGCAGCAAGCCGGTGTGGAGTCCCTCCAGTTTGACTATGCTGGGAACCAGATCCAGGTGGACTCCTCTGGGACTCCAGTAGGATTGTTTGACTACAACTCTCAGCAGCAGGTCTGTGGAAAAACAAAAGAACCCATCTATTAAGAGACCTAACTGCAAGTTTGTTCAACAGATTGTGATGCTTTTTGTTGTTTTTGTGTTTCCAGTTGTTCCAGAGATCTAATCCCCTGACTGTTCAACAGCTTACTGCAGCTCAGCAACAACAATACGCCCTGGCTGCAGCCCAGCAGCAGCATCTCGGTAAGTTTGGCTGTATATCTTACTCAGTTTGTAGAACATGAGTGTGTCATGTAATACAGTTAAAACTATTGTTTGTGTAGAAATCTGTTTTTATGGTTATGAGTTATATGGGCATTTGAATGAGATTTGATACAGAAATAAGAAGTGTATTACTGTTTCTTGTGTTACCCAGCTGGCCTTGCTCCTGCGTTTGTGCCAAACCCTTACATCATCAATGCTGCCCCCCCTGGAACTGATCCTTACACTGCTGCTGGACTGGCAGCAGCAGCAACACTTGCAGGTAATCATACAGCATATTCTCTGCCCTGTGTATTTGTTAAAATGAAGCTGTATTAGTGCTACCCTAATTAGCTGCATGAGATTTGTATGTAATATCAGAACGTTTTCCTCAGGTCCCACAGTGGTTCCACCACAGTACTATGGTGTTCCTTGGGGTGTTTACCCGGCCAATCTTTTCCAGCAACAGGCTGCATCAACTGCCAATCACTCAGCTAATCAGCAAGCATCCAATCAGGGACCAGGGCCAGGCCAGCCACAGGTAGGAAATATTATGTGTTTGGGGGGTGTTTTCTTAAAGGTAGCTCTGAAATCAGAGCTCATTGTGAAAAGTCTGTCTTGAATGACAAATTGCACCGGGGGTATTCCACGAAGCTGGATCCAGTTTTGTTCGGCTGTTTTTGTTTTTTTTTTAATGGAGAATTTCCATATTTGGCTTTAAATTGGGAGCAGTTCAGTTGGAAATACTTGTTACGTTAGCAACATTGGAATCAGTATGTGATGAAAGTCATAGGCTTTTTGTTTATGTTGCTAAGCAACCGTCAATCAAATCTGACCATCAAAATTGGGTGCTTCTGGTTTGAAGTGGATAATCTGAACTTTGACTCACTTAGTCTCTGATATTTAAAGTTTTATGTAGAAATACATTTGGATTTGAAGTCACCTTTGAAAACTCTCTAGGCAGTATACTTCGGCAGCCTGTTGGTGTTACAGCATTATTACCTTCCTCTCAGGTCATGCGCACAGGCACCAACCAGCGACCTCTGACACCTGGGCAGGGCCAACAGAGTCAGCAGGAATCTCTAGCTGCAGCAGCTGCTGCAAACCCTGCACTGGCATACACAGGAATGCCTGGTGAGTATACAAGCACCTTTTTAAAGATATTGGTGGAAGTATTATACTGGGTTCACTGTTTTTAAAAGAACAGCCTCATTGTTTTTGAATAATGTTATTGATGTTTTTATATGTAGTAGTTGAAGTGCTGACCACTTCTACATTTCTCATCCTCTCAGGTTATCAGGTGTTGGCCCCTGCAGCCTATTACGACCAAACAGGGGCCCTGGTGATGGGCCCTGGTGCTCGAACTGGTCTAGGTGGGCCAGTTCGTCTGGTCCAGACCCCTCTTATCATCAACCCTGCAGCAGCACAAGCTGGTGAGTCCACCTGTCCATATAATATTAAATATGTGGATCCACACTTCCTTGTTCTTCATTAATCGCTGCCACATGAAGCCAATCTGACCTGAACTCTTGTTTGGCCCCTCCCACTCTCTTGGGCTCCCTCCACCAGCAGCAGCGGTGTCGGCATCTGGCTCTGGTAACAACATGTCTGGTCCTCCAGCCAACGGGCTGTACCGCTCCATGCCTCAACCTCAGCCCCAGCCGCAGCAACAGCAGGCTCCTCCGCCCAGCAGCGGCCTGCCCTCCAGCTCATTCTACGGCTCTGGATCAGTCCCCAACACGTCTCAGAGCAGCTCCCTTTTCTCACACACCTCTGCTGCGCCACCACCGAGCTCCTCCCTGGGCTTCAGCAGTACCGGTGGCTCCCTTGGCGTTGGCCTGGGCTCTGCTCTCGGGGGTTTCGGCTCTTCTGGTCAGTGACTCAGCCTCAAACTACAAGAGGATTTAAGACTGTGACTTATTTTAAGTCTGTTTTCTTACACTGGTTCTCTTTGTGTTGTTTTTTTCTCTCACAGTATCCAGTTCTACTAGTAGCAGTGTATCTCGCAGGGACTCCCTGTTGGCGAGCTCTGACCTATACAAGCGTGGTGGCAGCAGTCTGACTCCCATCGGCCAGCCCTTCTACAACAGCCTGGGTTACTCCTCTTCACCCAGCCCCATCGGCCTCACACCAGGTCACTCCCCACTTACTCCTCCGCCTTCCCTGCCCTCCTCTCATGGATCCTCCTCCAGCCTTCACCTCGGTAAGCTTTACATTAATGTAGATAGTGAATAACTTACTGTGACATAGTTTAATGAAGGGGGCATACTGACACTTGTTCAGTACTTCTTAAAGTCATTCACTTTCTAGTTGCAGAGAGTTAACTTGTTATATATTTAATTTTACTTTATCACAACATTTCTCTGAAATTTGTCTTGCATCCCAAAGCCGTACATTGTTTCACATGCTTAGCAATTATGGTTAACTGCTGCCACCACTTCAACAGTATCCGATGATTCTGTCGTCCTAGGTGGCCTGACAAATGGCAGTGGGCGATACATTTCTGCAGCACCTGGAGCTGAGGCAAAATACCGGAGTGCCGGCGGGACTTCCAGTCTCTTCAATTCCAGCAGCCAGCTGTTCCCTCCGTCTCGGCCCCGCTACAGCCGCTCCGATGTCATGCCGTCCGGACGCAGCCGCCTACTCGAAGACTTCAGGAACAACCGCTTCCCGAACCTCCAACTCCGCGACCTGCCAGGACATATGGTCGAGTTCTCTCAAGACCAGCATGGATCCAGGTGGCTAAAATGCTTTAAAATACTCCTTCATTCTGGCATTTTAACTTCAAACCTCAACACGGAGAGTGCATTGCTAATTTATTTATTCTCCATCTCCACTCCTTGGTCCAATCTCATCTCTCTAGATTTATCCAGCAGAAGCTAGAGAGGGCCACTCCTGCTGAGAGGCAGATGGTGTTTGGAGAGATTCTGCAGGCAGCATACCAACTGATGACTGATGTATTTGGGAATTATGTCATCCAAAAGTTCTTTGAGGTTGGGACTGATTTTTAAAAAAAAAATTTTTTATCAAGGTGTCATTTTAGTAACCGTACAGTATCAGAACAGTGACTTTTCACTGGAGCATCTGTGCAAATGAGTTTGTGTTTTTGTGTGTGTGTGTGTGTGTGTGTGTGTGTGTGTGTGTTGTACAGTTTGGAAGTGCAGACCAGAAGCTGGCTTTGGCAACACGTATCCGTGGGCACGTCCTTCCACTGGCTTTGCAGATGTATGGTTGTAGGGTCATTCAGAAAGCCCTGGAGTCCATTTCCTCAGACCAGCAGGTAATTGTAAGTGAGATTTCACTTCTTTTAACATTTTTGCAGCCTGGCTTCATTCAGATATTTGTTTCCTTTTTTTCCTTTCTCTTAGTTTAATCTATATAACAATATTAAAATTTTAGCACCATGACATCTGCTTAATTTCCTCATTTTAGAGCGACATTGTCCGCGAGCTGGATGGCCACGTGTTGAAGTGTGTCAAGGACCAGAATGGCAACCATGTGGTGCAGAAGTGTATTGAGTGTGTCCAGCCCCAGGCCCTACAATTCATCATTGATGCCTTCCAGGGACAGGTGATTATTATTATTATTATTATTATTATTATTATTATTATTATTATCATT
>JAVQJZ010185049.1:0-17134 GCA_036025355.1 Leiopotherapon unicolor | reverse complement strand
ATGTAAGAACACGTGTTGTTCTGGAGATTAAAGAAAATACAGCACCGTAGGGTTAGAGGAGGAGAGAGAGAAGTGACACAGAATCTCATGAGATGGCCTGAGGTTTAGAAATAGAAAACTGTAAGTGTGTGCAAACACACAAGTAAAGAAGTATCACAAGGTTAGACAGCTAGCACTATTACATAAACCCTCCTACACAACTCCACAGACAAAGGCTGCAGCACAGACAGTGTGTGTTACATCTCCTCTCCAAGTGTTTTATTTTTCCAAAGTCTTTGACAAAGTCATTCATTTTCATGTCTTTTTAATTACTTGGTTGAAAACAGCAGCCTGGTCTCACGCTGCTTCGCAGCACTCAGACGCCCCTTCTGAGGGCTGAAAATGAGTTTCCTTTACAAACTGGCACTGCGGAGTTTGACATCCGTAAGATCTCATTTGAGTCGGAGCTCAGAAAATGAACTCTGTAAACATTCAGTAGCTGCATGAATATATAACCAGGAGTCCCACAGGGCACCACTGCGGGGCCACTTCAACTCTGCCGAATAGTTTTCTCTTCTGTGATTTGAGGCAAATTTTTTGTTACAGATTGCTGATGTATTGCATGTTTGATGTATTACTTAGAATTATTCATATGTTTCCATTTTAATAAGCTATTCTAAACAGATATTTGGACCCTTTTGATGTATATCTTCTTCAGTTTTTACATTGCAGCTTATTTAGTTAATAATCTCACAGATATCCATTATATTTACACGTGAGGCATGTTTCACCACAAGCTCCGCTCTAATCTCCAAACACACACAGAATCACACATCAGAGGCGTTACGGGCGTTTACCTGGCAGCATTGCGGTGCACAGCGTGGCTGCCGTGTGGGGTGTTGCCATGGTGATGAGGCGAGTCTCGCCTCGACAACACTGGGGACCTAGACGTAGTCCTGACAGGAACCTTTTGTGACAAAGACAGTGACCAGCTCACACATGCACAACTCTGGTGTGCACGAATGCGCTTGATAGTGCAAAACACAGAAAACATACTGCAACAAGGGATTTACAGTAGCATCAAAACAACGCAGGTCAGCATCATCCCGCTTCACTGGAAGAACTCTCAACTGGTGGCTAACTCTTTACGCTAATTAAGCGCACAATCAATAATAAACATAAATTTCTGCAAAAAACATTGTCTGAATAAGTCCTGCTTCACCCGCTAAACCCCTCTAACCCCCCCAACCACACCCAATAACACCACTGTGAAAGAAAGCTATCACAGAAATAGTCACAAGTCGCCACAGACTCGTTGCACATTCAGTAAAATCAATGCAGAACATCTGGAAGCATCCTAAGCTCAAGACAACAGGCATTTTTCAGCAGCTGATGCAACTTTAGAATAACAAACAGACGTTATTTTTCACTTTGTTTAGAAGTTAAAAATGGAAAAGATATGGATCGATGTTAATGAAAGGCCAGTCCTCCCTCAGTGACATGCTTCTCCTGTATTTAAAGACTGAAATGACTTGTGACGTTGACCACAGTTTACCTGATGCTCGCAGAGACGATTATGTATTGAAACTCGATCTACTACGAGAAGGTCTCGACAGGGTTGTGGTTCATGTTGGCAGCTGCTCTGTTTATAACAGTGGGTTTCTTTTTATGGTGGGCAACTAACTTTGGCTCAGAGGACTGAATTTAGATGTTTCTTAGTTTTCTGGGTTGTGACCGCCCACATTTGTGGGTGGTACCACACAGCTTTCCTGTCTTTCCTATACTTAACCATAGCGCCCAACATGCTATACATTCCAGTTTGGGAAAAAAAACTGTTTTCTAAATGCAGACCTGTCTCTTACTTTGCTTATTTTTCTCTCCTTCTGCAGTTATTTTTATGTGCTTTTGTGGCTGTACAGTAAAAGACTAAAATAGTCTGGTGAGTAAAGAAAAAGCTAAACTTGTCCGAAGGTTCGGCCTCGTCACAGTACCTACAACTGGATCATGGTTCATATTAACACAAAGCTACCTCTCCACATCGCATATGTGAAATTAACTTCCCTTTTCTCTTTATATTCTTTGCATGAGGGGGAGCAGATTCAGAACAATGCCACCTTGCTGTTGTGCTGAGAAATTATTTAAAACTGCTTTCCAACCTATCTCAACTTATCTCGAAACCCTTTATGTTAATTTAATGTGGATTTAATTAAATAATCTATCATTTCTCTACAAGCTTTTTTTTTCCTGCACCATGAAGAAAAGAAAATCCAATAATGAATTAATTATTGATAGCATGAAGATTCAGGCAGAGGGCAGGAAACTATTGAAGTAATGAATTGAACAGTTAGTGTAAAGACGGTTTGATGAATCAGGACGATCGTCCCGTGTGATCAGTTAACAAAAGTTTCTAACTACTGTCAGCTACACTGGGAGGGGGTTTCTTCCTCTCCTTACCCTGGGCGGGACCTCCTCTGAAGGGGCCGGCTCGTGGGGCGAGGGCCTAGGCTGGGGGTGGGGTTGAGGGTCAGTGCGTGCAGGCGTTGATGATGAGGATGGAGATGAAGATGGAGGGTGATGGTGGTGGTGGGGTTCCTGGCTGTTGCGAAGGTGAAGGTTTTCAAAGCTAGAAGCGAGCGGCTCGCTGAAGGAGTGCGACCGCGACACAGCGGGCGGGGCGGTAGCGGAGGAGTTTGACGAGGCCACGCTGCCGCTGCTCTTTAAAGCGGCCAGATGGGAACGGACCTTACAGACGACAAAAACACAGTGGGGGGGAGGACGGGTCAGTCTGCATGCAGTGCACTCTAACAATAACGGGGGCTTTAGGGTGTCAGATTGGAGCCTGAAGCTGTACAGGAACTCTGACACGAAGCTTCAACATGAGCCCTTTTCATTAATAAACACTGCTTGACTGAACTCTCACTAGTGTTTCCACAAATAACTTTTCTTATTCATGAGGAGTAAATTATGCAAAGCGTGACATTACGCTGCTCCTCTCGTTTAAATCCTGTTGGCTGACATGCCGTATCTGTTTTGCTGGATATTCATAAATATCAGCCCTGCAGTTGGCATTGAGGAAAACGTAGAGATTATAATTATGTGATTAATTATAGAGCTCTTACCAGAAGAAGGAACAAGAGATTCATTTAATCTGTTTGAGTGTATTTAACCTTGTGCTGATGCAGCTTTTACGATAATCTGACGGCATTTAATTGAGATTTGTTCCATTTTGACAGTGATGGAGGGCGGAAATGTTAAAAGTCTGACCAAGTAAGGCCGGTGCAGTCGTGACTTTTACATCTAAGTAAAAGTCGGACACGAGCCCGACATGTAAATCTACCATCGCATTTACATGACGTGGTCTTATAAACTTTTCTCTTCCAAGTAACTAATTCAGTGATTTTCAGTGCCCAGAGCTCTTCTGATTAATATTCGAGACACCGAGTTAGGAAGCATCTAAAACTCAGCACTAAAAATCAGCTTTCAGCAGCTGTGGTGTTGAAAAGTACGGCTCCAAATGGTAGTAAAGCCCCTAAAGACCCCAAGTTTTTAGAGTGCAAATGGAAGAGAGAAGGAACATTCACAAAAATCAAAGTATATCCACATTGTACCTGCTGTCACTGAGGCTGCAACTTATTTGGGAACAGAAAAGAGCAAGAAGTGACGTACAGTTAAAGGGAAGTGAAGTGAGAGCTATGCCTCTCATATTTAATGATTTATAAGCAGCACGAAGGTGCAGCCTGCTCAACAAAAGGTACAATGTCATACTTTTGAGTTCTGAATGTGCCACGTGGAGAAATAAAAGATAAAAATGAAGACAATAAAAACAGAAAGCACAAGAAATGGATGCAGAGATGAAGCTGGATCCTGAGACTCTTACTGTTGAGTGCTGACTCATTTTAATCTTTCAAAATTTATGACCATCTTTAATTACCATACAGATTTAATCTGGTTTGGATATACTGGATGTCATTTTTCTATTACTTTTAGGATGCTTAAAGTAATTGACTGCAATACGGCAGTGGGAGTACACGGTAAATCACTCAACACAATTAGTCTGCAACAGTCATCTACTTACATTTAAGACTTAAAGATCTTTTCAATATCAATTTATACAGAGAAGATGACAAAGTTTATCTCAGCAAAAGCATTACAACTGATGACATACTTTTACTTTCAGCAAAAAATTACAAAAAGACTTAAGATGACGCAATTTTAAATATTTTCCATTTTTTGTTGAGTGACATATTAAATTTGAATGAAAACATTTAAAAGAGGTGATGTTCTGCTTTAAATTGAGTCCAGTTTCAGGTCTCAGGAGGATTCAGCCTCACCGCCAGTACAGCGTTAACAATGCATGAACACAGACTGACATGCAGACATACACGCAGGCCGAAGCACACACACGGATCAAACAGCATGCACACATTCATGGTCAGGACGAGAGGCTGCGACTTTGACTCTGAACATCCCATCTTTCGCCTTCACCACGACCCCTAACCTGCCCCGGGTCTTTTTAATAACCCGACCTCAACCCCAGAGATGTCAGATCAGTTAAAGCTCGAATGTTTGCGAACAGTCACTGTCTGTCTTACAACACACAGCTTAATCTACGGGCTGGAAACGTGTTCCTGCTCCATAAAATCGGGTTTAACATCCAGTTTCAGTCGAAAATACTCCGTGACTGCAGCTTCCTGCCACTTGGAAATGAAAGTAGTTCAGACTGCAGTTTTCATTTTTATTTCATTAACTCAAAATCAGACCTCAAATTGAACCCATCTAAGTTTGAATCACTACCCGGCAAATTACGTGCGCGTAAGTTAAAGCACACGGCCACGAGTGAGCCTGCTAATGAGAGAAAACTGATTAATCCACTTTTTAACATTACGGCAAAATGCTTAATAACGCGCCAGTGAATTACATCATCACCCCCCTGCTCCCATTTTTACCAAGTCACAGCATCGTTTTTGTATAATTTAATCTGTGTGACATATTCAAAACAGATTGACTTCAATGAACTGTGATTATTCATGCTTAGTGGGTTGAATCCTTCGCTGGGAAGATGACTAATGCCGCCTGAGTCACCCTGCTGCAAATCTGGGTGCCCATGAATTATGGATGTTTTTAATCAGCGGCGTACAATGAGGAGGTACAGTATGCGGAGCAGAGATGTACAAAACCCCCAAACATACCACCAAACAATCACTCCCGTGTTCGCACAAACACACACATATGCACACTCTGGGGAGAAGAAGTGCCTCTGAAATAATTACACATTTGGTGAGAGTACTTTTGTTTGACTTGACGACTGGGAGGACAACCTGTCAATCAAAGAGTTAATCACGGGGAAGAGTGTATAATCAGGGTTGCGATCATTTCATTTTCATTGCCACAGAAAGTTTAGTAAAATAGGAGATGTCTTTAGGAAGGAAAAAAAAAACTTTCAGAAACAACCACTGGCTTTGTGTTGTCTTAAAAAGCTCTTCTTTCTGAAAAATGAGCATTCTGTCATTAGCGAGGAGACTTTCTGCAGTTTCACAATCCGCACATCAAAACGAGTGAACTGAAATAGAAGTGATGACAACCCCGAAGACGAAGAGCGTTCAGAGTTCAACCACAGCAGATCCGTCCCACAGAGGAAACAACCTGAAAGAGTTTAACTACAGACACAATCTAGGAAGGAAATCACACCAAAGAGCAAAAGCTGGGGGATTTTTAAATCACCTAAAAGAGAGAACCTTAATGTGAGACTATGACAAGAAAAAGACTTTAAAGGCAAACACGCAGGCAACATTTAGAGTCAGCTGGAGGCAGCGACACATGAAGGTGAAGCCACAAACGAGACTGATTTTCTCGTAGCCTAATAAACCATCATTTTGGAGACACAGAGTTTTAAATCCACTTGACAGCATGCGGCGAATGACAGCACCGTAAATTCATCCACCGTTAGCCTGACAGGAAATGAGCCTTCGTGCTCTGGCAGTGGAAGACTGACAGCATCCTCTGAACAAAATAAGATTTGGCCGATTCACTTGGGGAAAAATGGCAGCAAAAAGGAAAAGGTTGGAGGGTTGATTAGCTGTATTATCACAGTGTGTGCAGCCAAACCTGCTGAACTTGAGTTTCAAGAGAGCTTTATTTTCATTGTCTCCATCTAGAAAATTGCATTTGCTATTCCAATCACCATGAAAGAAAATGAGCAATATTAAAGTCCAACCAAAATATACTCATGATATCATATTGCTTTATGACTGTTATGATGATCTTATGTGCAATAACTTCATATATGATGGCGTCTCCTGCAACATTATAAACTGATCAACTAACAAAAAAAATCCATCACTCATAAATGACCCAGTTTAAACTGCACAAAAACTTACAGGTCTGTATTTAACCTCAGCAATGACATCAGCATGTCCTGTGGCTGCTTCACATTACAACTCGTGGAGAAGCTTTTAATTTGAAGCCGCAAAAGGAAGTCTGAAATAAAAACACAACAAGAGCCGTTGCGGTGCCAGCAGTTCGGAAAGAAAACAATGACGCCGCAGTTTGTCGGATCAAAGCTTGAAAACGGGCATCGTATGACAAACAAGCGCGTCATGTGACTCCATATATGTTTACTTTCTGGTCAGAGGAACTTCTGAGTCATGAATCCCACCGAGTCTCACAAGCTGGGTTGACTTTACGGCCAGCCTCAGTGCTGCCCGTTAAGCGACAACACGGCCAGAGTAAAAGTGCCAGCAGGGTGTGACGAGTGGCAAATAACCAGCTTGACTCAAAATGTTGCCTGTGTGCCGCATCGCTCAGAGAGAAGAAGAGGAAGGAGTTTGAGGACGTGATTGGTTACCTGCGGCTCGACGGGCCGGTGCATGGCGGGCGCCTCCGACGCCGAGTTCCCGTTGGGGTAGGAAGACTCGGAGCGCGGCGGCACCGGAGGCTGCTGTGCTTTGGTCTGAGCCGACTGAGGAGAACCCTGGATGTTCTTCCGGTATCGCTCGTCAGCCTTCGAGAGAAGCACACAGATACGCAACACACACACAGATGGCGGCATTAGCAGTGGTTTGAGAGTTCAGTTCAGTGTGTGTGAGGATGTAAAGGACAGTAAGTGGACAGAAGCCATCAGGCGTTTGTTAGTCGTCCCCCCCCCCTGCAGAGTAGAGACGTTTTGTACCGGCAGCGGTACAAACACATCAGAAAGTCATCCGCTGATACAGGCACACCAGCAGGAACAACAAAGCACTTCCTCAAGGGCGGCAGTGTTATTGTTGCCACAATATTCCCACATCCCCGCTAGTAGGACAACGGCACCGCGACCAGGGAGGAGCGTCATGCATTTTTCATGTGGAGAGAACATTCACGGCGAAAAAATACAGAAAGGTTAGGACACACACCGAGGTCCATTCACAGGAAGCGCTGAAAGACTTTTAGTCTGAAATGTCAAAGTTAATTGTAGACAAGACCAAATTTGTTCAGCAAGATAAAATAATCTAATCTTAATTTAATGACTGCTCTAAACAGACAAATATCAACACCCCACGCGTGTTCACGTATTTTAATCAGTCAGAGATGTGTGTTTTATCACCTGGAGGAGTTCAACTTTTGAACACATTCCTGCAAACATCTGAATTTCTTGGCAGATTTTGCTGTGAGGAGTCACCGCCCCACCCAGTCACAAAAAAAAAAAAAAAACAGCACTCGGCCATCAGGTGTTTTTAGATCTGGTTTGTTTGTCTCTCTGCTTTTCCTCCCCCACCAGGTGCTAAATGGCAACAGCAGGATGCCAAAGAAGAAAAAGACGGGGAGCCCCACTGAGGACTAATGAGGTGGCTCATTATTACAGTGACTCCATTAGTGTGGCGGCAAAGACGACGGCGAGGCAGATTAGAGGAGCAGTGGTGCCCTCGCTGAGGAGGAGCAGCTGCTCAGGTGAAACTTTCACGACAAACTTCCTCCAACGTGACTGAGAAAAATACTCAAATGTCAAAAAACAATCACATAAGTTTGATTTTATATTATTTGCTTTAGTTTCATTTGTTAATCATTTATTAAAATCACCCTTTGTTTCCGCAGACATATTAAAAGTATTGTGGGATAAGCAGCCAATAACCAAGAAATGATTTCATATTTTAACATAATAAAATGATTTCTATCCAAACATCACTCGAACGCGTTTGCATCTTGGACCTGTTCAACAGTTTCGAGTAAAGAGAAAGTCGTTAATGAACTGGAGTCGCTCATCTACAAAGCGCCCACACATCCCACACCAGCAGCTAGCCATCACCATGTAAAAACATACATGTTGCACACCCAAAGCGGTGGGGGTGAGTACACACAAGCAGAAAGGAAGCGATCTACAGCGGTCAGTGCGAGGGTTCACCTCTCTGATTGGCTCAGAGTCGGGGGCGGGGCCTCGGAGCTCGGCGGGAACGGGCAGCCCGGGCTCGGTCGTTTTCTCCAGACTGTGACCGGGACTGGACCTGGTCTTTTCAAAGTCTGCGGCGCCCTGCGGCTGCTTTACCGCATCCTGTTCGGGGCTCTGCGGGGGCTCTGGCCTGTCGCGCTCGAGGCTCTGCGGGGGTTTGCCGCTCTGTGGCTGCGCCGCTTTGCTACTATCCAGGCTCTGGTTTTGCTGGAGGGACAGCAGGTAGGCCTGCTCCTGCTGCAGCTGCCTCTGGAGCTTCTGGGCTTGGCGCTGCTCCTCCAGCTCCCGCCATTTATACTCCTGAGTGCAGGAACAGTCAGGTTGAACCTTCAATCTCTCAAAGACGTCGGGGCAGGACCTCTTTATAGTTTGTTGGGGTCGAACTTTATCTCCAAACACTTTTTTTAGCAGATGCTGATTTTAAATCCATCATATAGATTTAAGTTAAAAAAAGACGCATAACCCGACCTGCTAATGGATGAAGAACAAATATTCAAGTGTTCAAGGCCGTAAAAAGCCACAGATTGTCAGTGTTACAGTGCCAGGAATTGTTCATTTAAGTAGCTTTTGGTTCAAATAGCGAGCAGCTGTAAGGCTTTATAAACAGATTGCACCATTTGTTATGTTAACCATAATTTTAGCAATCAATAATTCCACTCATAATGTGATTTGGGCTCTGGGAAATGTATTATTTATAATTTCATTATTTATCCTTTATTTATTTACCTTACCGACATGTGGAGCTGGAAATGTGGAGTTATGGTGAAACATTAGAGGGGAGTGCAATGGAGGGTTCAAAACCAAACACTAATAACTTTGGGGAGGGTCTGACTTTTTTTTTTTTTTAATATCAAACATAACGTTCACCCTCTTCTGGGCCAAACGTCCAAAATGTCCAGCAACACATCTGTTAAAGCCGTTAACTTTGGTCAAAAGTCATTAAACCACTAAACTATTAAAACAGTAATAATTTTTATGAGATTTGAAGTTTGTGCTCGTTGCCAGAAGCTGCATCTAAAATCTAAAATAGCGGGAGGGTGTTTAATGAGACGTGTAAGATTAATTGGCGTAAAAGTGCCAAAGCAAACGTTTGAGCACTTTAGATCAAGTATCCAAGTATGGAAAGCCAATCATGATGTAAAGGAAACTTTTTTTTTTGTCCCAGAGTTTAGAAACGGTGGCTGTGTCAGAGCCGGGGAGTGATAAAGAGATGGTGTAAAGCCTGGAAGTGGGGACATGAGTAGTCACATCCTTTCATTATTTCAGTATCCTCTTTTCCCTCCCCCCACAGGAATTTAAGACTTTAAAGATAAAAAACATCCAGTCATGCAAAACCCTCCAAATGACCAAACTCCTCTCGCGTACAAAACATGGGACATCTGGAAAAAAAAACAGGGGAAACCCTGTCTTCCCGTTGGATGACTGGTTTCCTGGTTACGACGTCTCCATCACTAAGGGCCCCGTAAACATCCCGACTTCCCCACCAAAAACCTGAGAATACTTATTAGGTTTTAACCTCAACCGTTAACGGCTCCCCTCGGATCTACAAAAGTCATAAAAAAGTCCCAAAAACTCGATTCGGCTTCTGTCGGAAGGAAAACTGAATCAGGAAAGTTTGTGTAACGGAGGAATAACAAGTACCTGCATTATGAAAAGTGACAACCTGGGAGTTGTGGAAACATTAAGAAAGAACCATTTGGGACACTGATGGAAATAACATTAAGAAATACTGAAGATTTAAGGGGAAAAGGGGGAAGAAACTCACAGAGGGAACAAGGGATGGAGGGAGAATAGGAGCCAAATTCAAAATAGTCTATATAGTTTTAAAGAAAGGATGAAACTAAATGTAGATGTGGTGCTTCTGGCTTCACTCACCAGCAGCATGGCCTGTTCGTGGAGGAGCTGCTGCTGCAGGATCTCCAGGTGCCGCTGCTCCTCCTCCAGCTGACGGCGGATGTACTCCTGTCAGTCAAACACAGCCCGCGCCGCCTCGTTAGTTCAGCGCATATCGTATATTTTATTTCCACATAAAAGGCTTAGATAGGAAGGATGGGCAGCAACATGTGGTGGAACAACAAGCAGAACTTCATGTGCTCGTGATTTTAGGCCTCAATCTTATCAATTCAACTTCAAAATCAATCCTGAAAAGAGTTTGTCAAGCAAATTTAGATTTTGTTTTTAAAGCTTGCAAAGTAGTCAAAATTGAGGTTCAACAATAAAATTAAAAAGAGAAAAGATAATTCACAAGACCCTGCAGAGACCAAATGAGAAAGTATGTTGATGTTTTACCCGAAGAGGAAGATGCATCACAAAAACATCTGATTTCCAAAAACATATTTATTCATTCAAGATATAAACTTTTAATTTAGCTTGACCTTCACCTGGTGAACTAGTAAAAAGGCCCCACTTTGCCCCAGACTTTCAGCTCGCTGTGTTTCGTGCTCGTACCTGCTCTCGGTCGGCCCTCCTCTTCTCCTCCTCGGCCCTCCTGCGCTCTTCCTCCTCTTTGCGGCGTCGCTCCATCTCCTCGATGCGTCTCTTCTCCTCCTGCTCACGCCGGCGCTGCTCGCGCTCCTGCTGCCTCCTCATCTCGCGCTCGCGCCGTTGTTGCTGCAGGTTAACAGAAAAAAAATAACTTGTTCAGGTCCCAACTGGCTGCGTCCTAGATCTGATTTTTGTCAAGTCATGTGTGACACAGCGCTCGAGTTTTTTTTAATCAGTGTGAAGCCAGAGGCCGCCGGAGTTTTTATTATATTATTATATCGACAGCAGGGATACAAACTCAGAGTTGTTCGACCTACATGCAACTTCTACAGGAGATGGAGAGTGATGCAAAATAAAATTAGAAGGAAAATAGGCAGCTACACTCATAGATTTCATCCAAATGAATCTTCAGCTTCCTTAGACCATTTAAGCATCGTCGTCTCTGGCTCTGATAAAACAAACCAAGGTCAAAAAACAAGGCCTGATGTGGACAGTTAGAAATGATGTCAAAAGTGCAATAAAGTTCATTGATCAGCCCTCAGAGACTAATAGTGTTTATTGATCGTGTCCTTCTTCTATCATGATAAATATAGTTCCTGCATTGAGATCTGACATTGTACTGCGGTCGATTAATCAATGAGTCGATCAGCCTCACTTTCATAAAATGTGACATCAATAAATGTACATTTTTGGATTTTGAGCTGTTGGTTTGAAAAAAATGAGAATATTGCAGATATTTCACCATTTTCTTATACTCTTTAATACAAAATATCCAAAAATAAACTAAGAAAATAATCAGCAGAATAACAGATAATGAGAGTCATTTCTCGGTGCAGTCCTGCATTGATTTAGAAACACTGGCAGGGTCAAAGCAGCGCGGTACATCGATTCTTTCTGACTGCTTTATTATGATTTCTTAAAGTGCAGAACATTGGAGGCCATTTGTTCAAGGACGTGTGGGAGTTTCTTGAAATCCACAGGCCGTCAAGGATTTTTTTTCAAGGCTATAATGACGTGGTTTAAAAAAAAGTAAAGATATTAACGATCCTGCTGCAAACTTTTCAGACTGTTTACATTTGGTGGTTTTTAACGGACAAACAACACCAGCACAGTTTAGTCTGTATTTACGTTTCGGAGCGGAGGAAATAAATAAATTCAGACAGCGGATGAGCTGAAACGGCAACACTGTGAGCACGGCATTAAGACTTAATCATTTAATCGGAGTAATATTTTAAGACTGACAGACACTTATCTAATGCTCGACTCTCTAAGCAGACAGATGAAGAAATCACACTGGTTTCTGTCTGTCGTGTGCTGTGTGATGAAGGTGTTGCAGGACGTCAGTTTCGGGTGCAGCGTCATCGTTTTGCACGAATTCGGCTCTCAGGATTACACGTCTTTGAAAAACAGGAGAGCACATGTACGCTGGCGTTTCCCCCCCGACGGCCTGAGCTCGACTGCTGCTGTCTGATTCGCGTGCAAGCACCGTCATGAATCAAAAACGCAGCCCGCAGCAGTGACGGCTGTGGGAAAACAGGAGCAGAAATACTTTTTTTTTGTTCCTCTCTTGCCACTTTCACTGCACGCTTACACTCACTTTATATCTTCTACTTCTCCTCGTCCCTTTGTTTGTCAGTCCCTCTCACAGCATTTAGGTCTCTCTCTCTATCTCTCTCCTCCTTTTCCCTTCCGGTGAATTTAGTTTAGTCCACTTCTGTCCAAATTTATAATCGTCCCTGTGCAACTGTCCTCCCTCCTGCACTTCTCCTCCCTCTTCTATCACCCTCTCTTTCTTTCCTCTAAGAGAAGCATTAATGGAAAAGCAGTACAGCTCAGTGAGATCAAGGATAATGACGAGAACACTTTTCAAACTCGTCCTCTGGGGACACCAATTAATTTTTTTTTCTCCGCTGCAGCCTTAAATTGATTTTGGAGTCTATTATGTAAAATTATCAATCAACGATCTAGCCGCTCACCTCCGAGTCAAAAAGTGACTAATCTTATTACACAGATAAAGCGTAAACTGCACCTGACAAACTGGTTAAACCCCTCCAGGCCTCTCGATCAGCAGCTGCACACACAACCTGAGACCGGAGGAGAGTTTCGCTGTCCTCGAGGTAAAGATATATACAGACGCTTACTCCTGAGGAAACACTTTGTATGAAAACACAGTGATAAAATGAATGGAAGATTCTGGAAAGAGATGTTTTCAGTGCTTTTAACTCCAGAAACAAACTTTGACCTCCAGTTTATCCGATGTTTTCTGATAAACACAGACACACAGCAGAGAGCTACGACGGGAGGTAAGTGAGAACTGTTGTGTGTGTGTCCTTTAATTAAGGAGCAGCAAAGGCTTTTAACAGTAAAGGATTTTAACATTTTTTATCTCTTTCCACTCTTCTCTTTCCATCTCACCTTACTGATAATTAATCTGAATTCTTATCTCCAAAACACTGATAAATCATCAGTTCTATAAAATGGTTTTGCTTTTAATCTTAAAAATGCATCACAATTTCTCAGAGCTTGATCTCACGTCTGTATTTCTGTACAACAGTTTATAATATGTGCAAAATATTGTAAATTAAATCTTAGTATACCATTCAATTACCAGAGATAAATATATAAAAAAGACTGAGCTTTTGATAAATGACCACAGTTAATGGTCTGTCAATCATCTGACTGATTAATTGATTGATTGTGTCAGCAGGTTCGGTTGTCATGATGAGGTCTGGGTCTGGGTTTTTAGGCAGAGGCATTATAACTTATATGCCACTGTTGTCTGTTTTCATTTAGCATTTTTATTTAGCACTTTATCAGCTGTCTAAACCTCCTCCGGGGTTTCTCAGAGCTTAAGCACAGTGGCTGCCTTGAATCATCTATATGAGCCTGTCAGTATTTAAAAATGTCATAAATACACAATGCAAGGACTGAGAAAGCTGCAACCCCCAGCTCACTTCAGCCTGTCGGTGTAAAACGCTGAAGTCATCCACTCTCAAAGGAGAGCCTCTCCCCCGTGTTGAGGACGCGTGTAGGAAGCTTCATAAATAACTCAAGGTTGCTCTGAAACAGTATTTTTAGCCCTATTATAACTTTCAGCGTAACTCCTGGGAGGGATCATGTGATGCCTGACAAATAATATATACACACTCCAGAAACAGTTTTCAATTAAACAGGTGACTGAGAGGGCAAAGCTGCACATTTTTTACAGCCTGGATTTATTTTAGCTGTCGGGGCGTCGCTGTTTTAGATTTTTCTGAGAGGGGACGAGAAATACAAGTGATGAGGTGTTTGATTTTTCTATGAACAGAGTTATTAGTTGGTGAGTCTGCAAAGATGTGACATTAAAGTGTTATTAATAAAAGTCTTATTTGGCTTCGTGCAGGTCGAGGTAAGTTGACTTCTCGCTCACCTCCTCCAGCCGCCTCCTCTGCTCCTTCTGCTGCTCGATACGTTTCTGCCTCTCGGCGAGCAGCTGCCGTTTGTACTCCTCCTGCTCGCGGAGCTGCTGCTCCTGCAGGAGCTGCTGGCGGCGCAGCGCCTCCGAGCGCTCCTTGTTCTCCTGCTGCAGCCGGATGAAGTCGCGGCGCAGAGTGGACTCGCCCGGCACGTTGACGATGGAGCTGCACCGAGGACGACGAGAAGAAGAAGAAGAAGAAGAAGAAGAAGAAGAAGAAGAAGAAGAAGAAAAAGGGGCATTAGCTGGTTTGTTAGCACATAAATACAGTCAGACTTCTGCTTATGTGAACAATGAGAAGTTGGTGTTTTTGTAAAATAAAAGTTTTAAATTTAAATGAAAAGTTGCTGCTCAGCTCCGTCTACAGAAGTCAAACATTTGTCAAAGAATTATAAAAATCTCCAAAACTTTAAAGTATGTTTTATCTTGTAAAAAAAATCATTTCTTTAATAGTTTTAATGACACAAAGATCAGATTTTCAGATGTTATCAGAAACCAGTTGATCTTCCAGCTGCTCTGGTCTGATGTTTTTTTTTGACCCACACTTCCTGCTGCTGGTTAACTTCCTGTACTGAGAGACGTTATCATGTTTAGCTTCTGTGCAGACAAATAAACCAACAAATCCCTCCTCACTGCCCCGCCTCACATGTCGTGATGATGTGCACTGACCTTGGCTCTCCCTCCTGCTCCGATGCTTCTTCCTCCTCCTCTTCACTGCCACTGTATTCATACTCCGTCTCATCTGAAGGCAGGAGGGAAGAAGAACATGAAGAAGAATATAACATACATATATAGATAAACAGGCCGACAGATCTTCCCCGGGGACTCACCCTTCTCGCCCCTCTTCTTCTTGGTTCGGTCGATGTGGTCTTTGAGCTGGATGCGGACCTGCCTCTCGTTGGGCTGGTCCCGGATGAAGGGGTGCTTCAGCAGCTGCTCGGTTGGAGGACGCTGGGTGTAGTTCTTCACCAGGCAGCCCTCGATGAAGCTGAAGAACTTCTTCGACCTGTTTAATTAAAGTGAAACGAGATGAGACGTGCGTTTCATATTTACTCATTCACTCTGTTTGAGAGGTTAAAAAACTCAGCCCACCATTTTTTGGACTTGAGTCGAGGGGGAGGGTTTCTGGGGATGAGGAAGAGGGCTCTCATTGGATGCATGTCACATAAAGCTGGAAGACAAAAAAGAGAAAGAAAAAAACAAAGTCAGACATTTTGGAGTGAAGTTTTTCTGTCTTCATGAAGCTACAAACTCTAGTTTTAATAGCGGAAGTTTCCCCATTTTGTACCGTAACTGTAATTCTGCCAATATCTTTAAAATGACTATTTAAACGATTGAATATTAAAGAAGCCAAATAAATCCCAGTTGTGTTAGTGTGATCTGTACTTACGAGGAGCTCCCTCAGCCATCTCTATGGCCGTGATTCCACAGGACCACAGGTCGCTCTGAAGGACGGAAGATAAGATTAGTCCAACAAGTGTGTGTGTGTGTGTTTCTCTTGTTTATACACCAAGGATTAGTAGATGTGTCATATCTCAGATAACAGCGAGTCTCTAAAAGTGTCGTAACCCTCCAGAAAGGAAAAAAAACATCAAATCTAAGAGCAGATGTGGACGAGGTCTAAAATTCTTTCAATAAACTGTGATTTTTGGTCATGTTATAGCAGAATTTCTTGACAATTTCTTGTCCTGGCTTCTCTGGATAATCAAATAACTTCTTTCTGCAGCGAATGTGTCGAGCAAATACCAAAATCTTTTCACCTCCACAGTAACGGGATGGCTTCAGGAGAAATGAAAAAAGTACTGCAGACCTGTAGGAAAATATGTGTTTGCTATTTGGCTGCACTGACCTTTAAATGACAGCAGAGGCTTCACATATTATGTCACGACAAATGATGGGCATTCATCCCAAAGGTTGAGGAAAAGAACAGCTCGTTTCTTTAATGTCAGAAACATCTACTCATAAAGTCCAGATGTGATTTACTGTAAATCTGTGGACCTAGTTTTTGTTGTTCAGGTCCAGATCCTCACCCTGTAGTCGTAGGTGGCGTCTGGGTTTTCATCACAAGCGATGACCTCCGGAGCCATCCAATACGGCGTCCCGATGAAGGTGTTCCTCCGACCCACCGTCCGGTCCAGCTGAGCGCTCACACCAAAGTCCACTGAGAAATAAAAGGCGAACATTGATTATTATTATTAGTTCAAACCATTTCCATCAACAGCACCTGAGAAGCACTGGATGTGTTGACACTTCTGGACTGATGTCGGTAAACCAGGAAAAAAAATACTTTCTCATTTTTTAATACATCTCCAGCTTCATATTTTGACTAACCGAGGGACTTAAGGCAAATTAAAACAGCTCAGACTAACATTATCAGAGGGGTCATTTAAATTTCAGCCCCAAAACCAAATGAAAGATTCAGTCTCTTGCCCCGGGAGCCTTGTTAATTAAACTTTTCTTGCTCTCTCGTCGAGTGCACGGTCCGTGTCGGGTCCTGACTTGGAGCGCAGAGGTTGAGGTGCCGCCTCCTTTTAGCGAAACTACAAAGTGTTTTACTGCAGCTGCGACGGAGACGTGTGGTTTGTGCCGCCTGTCACAGGACAGCGATAAACTAGACTAATTCAATTTCTTTTTTTAGTTAATTTAAATTTTTAACATCTGGTTCACAGTCATACTGAGTCGAAGTAGTGTGATGGAAAAACTGGTAATACATCACTATGGCCTTGAATTATTTAGTTTTATAGATATTTTTCAACAGCACTTTCTAGTAGTATATAACAATAAGTCATCATGACAGT
>JAVQJZ010184943.1:0-21425 GCA_036025355.1 Leiopotherapon unicolor | reverse complement strand
CAACAACACACCCACTAATAAGTAATACCACAATGTAACACACAGTCAGGAACTGCACTCACGAGTAAACAAGCAAAGCAAACAAGCCAGAACAAGGAAAAAGCTGGGTCAAGTTAAAGCTGCAGCAATCAATAATTTTATATTAACAAAGGATCAAATAACAGAGTGTAATGTGAAAGAGGTTGCTTGCAATTACCCAAAGATAATTGTCACCCAGCTCTGCGGTTCCTTTTTTTTCGCTCACCAGTCTCATTAGTGACGGTTTTGGCTGCAGCGGTCAGGTGTGTTAGCCAAAGTGAAAAAGGTCTAGAGGTACACACCATGCAGAGGATGTGCTATCTGCCTTTAGACATAATACACCAAAAGTTAGAAAGTAGCTGGTGGACATATTGGAGCAATTAGTTGCTAAAAAAATCAGTTCCCTTAGGAGCTGGTAGAGCTAAAAGGAGACATTCCTCTTTTTACATTGGACATTATCAGGTGGCCAGAAACATGAAATGACTTGAAGTTCCTTCCCTGGTTGCTTCATATGTGCTGGATGTATAAATAGGCATCTTTGTTACCAACAAGTCCGCCATGTAAACCTAAAAGGTGATAGATTATGTCAATATCATTCAGTGTTTTTACAGCTTACACAGAATCTGTCATCGGAGGTTTAAGGCCTCCATGTGTAGGATTTGAACATTAGCGTCAAAGAAGTCAGAGGTGCAGACAGCAGTGCTCCCAGCCTTTATGTTAGTTCATCATATCTTACAATGGCTTGCCTTACCTTGGTCCTCTGCATTTCAAGCCACCGTAGTCCTCAGGAGAGGTGTGCAACAGTGCTGTCTTCCCAGGTTGCGTCTTCACACGTCAGTTTAAGAGTTTATTTTAAGACTCTGCTGTGCAGGACAAAGTAAGAGAGGCAGGTAAAACACGGCCTGTTTTCCAGCTCGGTGGCAGACGTTTGACGAGCCAGACTCGATATGAAAGCTCGTCAGTCTCGTTTAATGATTGCTCTTTTTTATTTCATTATTTTGTTAACATAAATGGATTTGTTTCTTTACGTACCTATTTTCAGTATTTCTTCCGTTTTTTTCATCCAGTCCCCGAGATAATCGATGGGAACACGCTGACAGCCACTGTGGTGGACCTCAATGCCTGGGTGGAGTATGAGTTTCGAGTTTTGGCCAAAAATAGTGTTGGGGTGGGAGAACCGAGCCCTGTGTCAGTCAAGACCCGAACTGAGGATGCAGGTACAGTAGAAGCAGTTTCACTTTTTCCCTCCTGAAATTGTTCGTTCTAATTCAGTAGAAAGTATCTAAACTTTAATCTGCAGCATATAAAAAGATTATGCTGCCGTCTCTTTTTGTACAACTTTTTTAAGCCTTAAATGACTCTGATGTGGAGGTGTGAACGAGGTCTGTGTTGTTTAGTTCCTGATGCAGCGCCAGGTGACGTGGGCGGAGGAGGTGGGAGCAGATCTGAACTGGTCATCACATGGGAGGTAAGTCATCAGTCTTATGTTCTAGTCTGTTACTCAAAGCGCCCGCAGTTAATCTTTCTTATTCGTCAGCAAGGTGCTTAATATTTCTGGCTGAATCAAAGGCCCTGCTGTGTTTGGCTTGTGGGTGTCATAAATTTTGGGTCAATTGAAGTCTGGCGCCACAGTCGTTGTCGTATCTTAGTTAAAGAGGCGGCAGCGACGCATATACACACACACTGCACCTGACAGTTATTGTCATTTATGAGACTTGAAAGATCTGTTGTGAATTACTGTTATTCGGCCAAATCAGCAACGCTCAAATCAAGCAATGAAGCAAAGCAGTCAGGTGGGTAAAAAAATAAAAAATAGTAGTAGATATTGAAGAAGTCATTAGTCTGGCTATAGCTATCTCATTATTAGAGTATTCTGCTTTCATTAAATGCAGAAATAACTTTTCATTTTAAAATCTGTACAGACATTCTGTAATGAGCTTTTTTTTTTTTTAAATGGCATTTTACTGCTCATTTCATTTCGTCAGGTGGGTCACAAAAGCAATTTGTGGGTCACGCACTTCTTTTTGGCGCCACGAGAGTGGGCGGTGATGGTGTCAGCCCAGCGGCGGGGTGAACGTGAGTGGTTTGTATATGTTTTAATATCACTATAGTTTTGTGTTTCACTCTCAGCCTGTCCCCGAAGAACTGCAGAATGGTGAGAGCTTTGGTTACATCATTGCCTTCCGCGCCTTCGGAGAAGTTAGCTGGACTCACGTGGCCACCTCTGCCCCCGGCGCCTCGCGCTACGTGTACCGCAACGACAGCATCGCGCCCTTCTCTCCTTTCCATGTTAAGGTTGGCACTTACAACAGCAAAGGACAGGGTCCCTTCAGCCCCGTGGTCACCATCTACTCCGCAGAGATCGGTAAGGGAATGTACATGAGTGGATTTCTGCAAAGCTATGCCGCTCTCTCTGTTTTTAAAAGGACAAAGATCATGAAAGTGATTTTCAGTGAATAGGCGGAAATAAATCTGCAGAAATCTTTTTTACAAGTAAAAAGGGGTATAAAACTAAGAGGTGTGTTTGAACACTTTTATGTAAGGATAGGTAGATTGCTTCCAAATATCACCACTCTTTTTTTGAATAGCTGCACCAAAGTGAAAACGGGTTGGCATTTAGAGCAGTGCCACCTGTCAGCATGCCGAGAGGGGGTCAGTCTATAGTGTGGTGTCGCACTATTTACCAGCAGCACCTGTGTGTGATAATTCATCCAAGCAGAGATCAACAAGAATGCCGCGCAGAAGTAAATGTAGAAATTCAAGAGATTCGTTCTGCCCGTCTCTGTGCTGTTGGAGGACGGCAGCAGTGCTCAGTCTCCTGTTGTCTGTTTTCAGAGCCAAGTGGGATGCCAGCGGGAGTTTGGGCCAGAAGTGTCTCAGCCTCTGAGATTGAGGTGAATTGGCAGGCTCTCTCCTTCACCCCTGAAAGGGTTCTGGGCTATGAGGTACATTTTACCCTTTTAAATGGAAATAGAAATCACACACAACACAATTCAAATGCCTGTCATCACCTCTGTTGCACCTCGAAGCCACCACTTCCAAACTCTGCGTCGCCATGGAAATGGCTGTTTCAGTCGGCCGACTTGTATAGCCAAAATTATACAGTTCTTTGTAGCAACACAACGGGAAAACATGTCAGGGTGTTTTCAAGAGAACAAAAAGAAAATTGCCTGTCCGCATGCCTTTTCATGTTGCTGTCATTCATTGGATATCACGATACAGGGCTTCATGATAGTCTGCGCTGCCACACTGTATTAGACCTCGTGTCAAAATAGCAACAAATGCAATCATAGCACACCGAAAACTGCTGTTGTTTAACTTTTCTTTTTCCAGCAGCGTCGTGGAAATCGATCTTTTGTCATATTAGACGTTGTTCACCAAATAAAACAGGAATACTAAACTATTGAAACCCGAAACAGTTGGTTGCCATCGCTTTCATTTTACCTTCAAAAACTAGGACATCCTGATTGCCTCTTCTGACTGAGTAATCAAGCTGATCAAAGGAATATAATGTAAAAAAATGTTGTTCTTCTCTTGCTCAGTAAAATCAAAGTCATCTCAATGTTTCCGTGCAGGAAAGTACATTTTTCGCACGTGTCATGTCTGAGGTAGCGCAGCGATGTCGACAACTAATGTTCAATGTTCAACTAATGTTATGTTATTACGGCTGAAGCTTGGATGGCTGGGGAGGGTTGGGATCGTTTATTCTCAATTTGAAGGTTAGAGGGAGTGATAGCACTCATTTTGTGGTTGGTAACTTCAGTTGATCTTGTGATTTTCATTGAAATGCACATCACAATTAGCTCAGTTTTCATTAGTGGAAAAATGAATGTTACACGCCGCATTACGCCACATGGGCTGATGTATTGTAGTGCTGAAATGATTAGACAATAAATTCTCGAGTGGAGCAACAAAGAAAAAAAAACACTATTGTTAATTTTGATAATTGATTAATTGTTACAGTCATCAAGCGAAAATGCAAAAATAGTTGCAGCTTCTCACGTGTGAGTTTTAACTGTTTTTCTTTTATATGATTGCCAATTAAATATCTTTGTTTTTTGAAGTGTGGAGGACAAAATAATTGTTGATGTTCACATTTTAATGAGCATTTTTGTAAAATTGTTTTTGGCTTTGTAATTAATGAGTCGGTAGGTTACGGAAAATGATAATTCATCTCTTCTCTATTGTGTCACTTATTCAGTATCATCAGAACAAAAAAACGTTAACATTAACAAAGGCTTTGTAACGTCAGATCAAACATCCTGCCAGACAGGTGAAAGAAAACTGTGATCTCTCTTAAGAGGATGCACCCAGAGGCCACACCACGTTGGTCTCAAGACAGAAAGAACAGCTTACAAATACTTGTTGTATGGGATAGAAAACGCGTGCTGCACATCCAAAACAACGTCACGGTTGAATCACGGGTGGCGCGCCTCTCTGCTTTCTCGCACAGGTGGTGTACTGGGAGGACGACACTAAACCGGAGACCATGGGGAAGGTTAGGGTGCCTTGGAACCAAACCTCGGTCACGGTGAGCGGCTTGGCGGGAAACACGCAGTATTTCCTAACAGTGAGCGCCTTCAACACAGCGGGCACCGGACCCTTCCTGCCCGCAATCAACGTCACCACGAAAAAGCCACGTAAGTTTCAGCACCCTACTGTTAAACCTATTGATTTTTTTTTTTAATCTGCATTGATTATAATTCATAGGTGAAAACTATGAAGGGTGTATTATTAGCCGTTGCCTCAGAAAGTTAATATGTGTTGAGGCATGTTTGCGGTTTCATGTCACAGAAGTCGGGCGGAGTGAACAATATGTACTTCTAATCTTGCTCTTGAAAGGAGTATTATCCCGATATATAACAGAAATATGGTGATTCTCGTATAATGATGTGACAGTGATATGTGTCCGTGCTGACTTGTAGAAATAAATTATTTTTACATCATGCAGCACCAGCCCAACCCCCGCTGAACGTCGAATGGACCCTAATTGGCTCTCAGCTGTCTCTTTACTGGGAACCTGTGGTGGCCATGGAATCAGAGTCAGAAGTTACAGGCTACCAAGTGAGTTTTACTTTCTCAATATGCATTATGGCAGCATGTTTATTCAGACTGCAGGTGTGTGTGTGTGTGTGTGTGTGTGTGTGTGTGTGTGTGTGTGTGTGTTTGGGCCTAACCTGGCTCACTCTGAGCTGTCAGGCTGTAAGAATACATGTTTACAATGTGTCACCCGCCTTGTTTTTCTCGTACCCCACCTCAGTTGTCGTACAGGAGACAGAGGCACAAAGAGGTAAACACGCTGACGACGGCCAATTCAACAGCCGAGCTGACCCTCCCCGAGGACGATGACGACTACATCATCCACATTCAGACGCTGAGCGAAGGAGGGCTGGGCCCGGCCTCGGAACCCGTACGAATCCACCAGCTAAGTAAGCTCGTTGTTGAAGGTTTGTCGTGTTGTAGCGGTTACGTGGTTTTAAAAAAAAAAAGAAAGAAAGAAAAAAAAGGTCTTCAGGCATAGTGCTGAAATCTGCTGATGCCACTCTGTTCTACAGAGAGAAACACAACACAGTGCAAAATCTGACACGCAGATTCACAGGGACCTCAATCACTCCAAACTTCTATTTTTCATTATTTATGCAGACTTGTAAGCGAAGTCACTTAGCACTTTTTAAACCTGACAGGGACATTTTGTCCTCCGTTGACTCACCATTACTCGTGTCCCCAGCCACCCCCGCTGCGCTCTTCCAGGCTTTTATTTTGCTGAAATATGCAGCACAATCCATCTCTGTCGCAGAGGTTGACTTCCTCTTTTACTAGACGCTATTACTGTCCTGTGGGACTCCAGGGGGGCTCTTCTTCTGCTCTAAATGCTAATTTGCATTGTTGATATTCTGTGTTGAAACCCTGAAAACAGCAGTTGAGAGAGATAGAATTCCACGCTGGGGTTTTCTTTTAGATTTCATTTGAAAAATAGGCTACTTTTTTTCCCCTCCCAAAGATCCTTTGGATACTGCAAAGAAAAAGATGTGGGCAAAACACATTAGCAGGCAAAACAGAGTGCTGTGTTTATCGAAACTAGGAGCTCTGAAACATCAGAAGTGGCTCAGGAGTTTTCTTTTTCATCAATAATGTATATTTTATCCAGTAAGGGTTTTTATATGGTTATTATGTCATTACAGGAAAGTGTCAGCGATCCATAAGAGCTAATTGACTCACTTAAATCATACATGAGAAACCGGTGATGGCTTCATCGGGCTCTTGGTCCCTTTATACTCGGCCCCCCAAATATATTTTTTAATGACAACTGCGGTCATAAGCCAGAACATAAATACGTTTTTAGCACATTTTAAGTACCCCTGTGGATCATCGGTATTCACATTTTATGGTCTGGAAATTTAATGATCCAGTTTTCAGTTAGGATGTTTTCAACAAATCTGTTTTTTGGTTGTATTTACAGGTAAAACAGCAGAGAGATAAAGCTTGAAATAAGACAGTAGTATTTCAGGTGGACGTCTCAGAGTTGCCATCTGTCAGTTTCCTCCAGCAGATTTAACATCAGCTTATTGGTTTTTTTTGTTTTGTTTTGTTTTTATTTTTGTTTTTGTTCCAGGTATGAGCGCCCGCGGCTCCAAAGCCTGGAGCGCCGACATCCCCCACCTCTCCCTGGTCCTCGCCATCGCAATATCAACATTCAGGTCAACGTCGTGACACAATGGCAAACTCTGCTCTGTTTTTCGACCTTCTTCTTGGTATTTCTTTTCTTTACTTCGTGAATGTTGCTGAGTTTTTTTTTTATATACATTTTTTTCCTCTCTCTTTCTCTCTCATTTTTGGAGGTGACCACACACTCTTTTGCAGCGATTGTCTGCGGGTAGGGAGCGGCACGAGAGCGCAGCGTGCTGCTGAGACACTTAATTAACAGTAAATGCTTGAGCTCCTTTTTTTTTTCTTTTTACGTAGGTCTGTTTTGACATTTTTGCCAGTTTGGACCAGTGCTCCATTTCAACTCTTTTTTTTTTTCGAATGATACAGATGCCTTACTTCCATTCATGTGCCAAAGTAGTTTCAGCCTTCTTGTTGTTGTTGCTATGATAGCTACATGCTTTCCTCAACATTATACTCCTCACACTTTCTTATTATTGAAGGACTTGCGGAGGGCCGTGATGAGAAGTTTTGTACTTTTTGAACATTGTCAGTTCTCATCCACACATGTGAACTGGCGAGTCGGAACATGTTCATTCACCCGTGCCCGTGCCTTTGGAGATTCTTGTAACACCATCCACCTATAGACACCAGTCAGCGATGCTCAGTGTTTCCGAACATACCGCAACCACCTTCATCTTTACAGGCTCCATTAAAAGTTGGTTGTGTCCCAGAGGAAACTTATAAAACCGCTCACAGTGCCGGTGTCAGCCATTTACCTTTTATCCTTTGATTGTGCAGAGCTGAATGTACCATGAGGGCTCCTACAGGTTTTTATGCCTCGGACCAGTTATTGGTATAGCCTGCTGATTGATAGATTGGATTTTACTCTGCATTCGCAGAGATTACATCTGCCTATAAACAGCAGTAGTGGGAGAGGTGTACGGCTGCCAGTGTATTTCATTCACCACTAACACTGAAACAATCAGTCAGTTGAAGCAAAATAATCAACAGCAATGATTGAAGTCATTCATCAAGGAAAAAATGCCAAAACATACCCAACAAGGTGTACGCTCGATTGCAATTCATTTGCCTCCACAGAAAACCATTGTGTTTTCCAGCTTTATGCCATGGCCACATGCCAACAAACTGCTACTAAATGTCATAAAAAAATCTCACTCATTTAATTACTTATATAACACATCGCATTATATATCTCTCTTTTCTCTAGATGAAAAACACAGTACTTCCTGTACCTTCGAGTCCTTGCTGCTTTCATCGCTAGGCAACATGTAACTAGGCACCAAACAGCTGATAGCAGGCAGGGGCACGGGGGGGGGGGCGCACTTTTCTCTAACTTTCCTAAAGCGACAATCCGACCATCACGCCCACCTCACACCGTGATTGGCCAGGCGTGCGAAGGTGAGAGAGTACGCAGGGACTGAACTCCTCCGTCATTGTTGCACATTCGTGTGTTTACAACCGAGTCTGACACTGTAAATGCCTTCTGGGAGAGACCGTCTGAAAATAAGCGCTTTTCTCCACCATTTTTTAAACAGCTCGCCGCAAACAGCTGGCTCTTTGCTCTCGTCCTGCGGCGTAGCCGTTAGGAACAGCCATAGACGCTTCCCACCTTTGGTCGGTCATGTTGCACAATCCGCTCCTTTTCTAGCATCACCTGGGGAGTGGGCCCCTTAGTTAATGCACAGACATGATAGCCATATTGATTTTCTCATCTGATTCTCAGCAACGGGGCGAATAGACACATTTCCCTACATGTCCACATGTCAAAGAATAGAGAATGGCAGTTTGATACTTTTGAACGGGGAAATTCATTATTGGCCTCTGGAGCTCAAAATAATCAGAATCATAATCCTCAGTGGCCGCCGTGTAATGTCGCTGTGCGTTGGGACGTTTGGTCGGACAAAAGATGATGTTTGGAAACAGCACCTCGGGCTCTGGGAAGTTGTGATTCAGAAGCGTTCTTCTCTGTTGTTCTCCCATTCTTATTGACCGATTCGTTTATTGGAAGTGATCATTAGTTGCAGCCCTGGTCCACTTCCATCTGGGCAGCACACTGTAGTCGTGCCGTGCATCATCAGCCATCGCAGTCGAAACGAGAGGTTTAAAGTGCTGCCAATTGTGCCAGTCTGATAATTGAAATCTAGCCACCAGCTTAGACAGTATTTGGCAAAAATGTACGGTCAGCTGTGTTTTAATACTTTGTGAATCTGTCCTTCCTTGTCAGTTGTATTGGCTTTTTTACGTGCTATGTGTCGTCACTGTTTATTTATGTATTTCAGCGAATCCCCACTGCTCAGGTATTCAGACCTGCTTCACCCTACCTGTCGGGAGCAGATAGATCAGAAATCTGTCAGCAGGCAACGCAGGGGTCTATCCAGCAGTCTGACGGGACGAATGGAGAGCCTGATGTGTGCCGTGATTTAGCAGACGTTAAAATATCTTAGTAAATTAGAGCAGGCCTGAGGGGCTTCTATGGGAAAGGGCATGGGAGTAATGGTACTAATGGTACACCCACACAAGACTAATGTATCAGAATATAGGGAGGACTAAATCAGGACAATCCCATCAAGATGACAGCTGGAAGATTCAAGGATGTGTGCTCATAAGTGTGCATGTGCTTGGTTATTACCTTGCCCTTCGGTGTCATGGACAACTCTTCTCAAGAAGATTGTTCCGCTATTTGGGAAAAAAAAATGTTTAAACTAATTTCTTGCACTTAACCATGGTTCAGGGGCTCGGGGCAACTGAAGCATTGCGGACATTCAAGTAGAGCATTACAAGGTCAATATGGGGGAGCGGGGGGTGGGGCGGTAGGAAAAAAAACGAGTTTAATACAAGGAGGAGTTGAAATGTCTGTTTTTCTATCAAATTACTATGGAATTCAAGGCCAGGACAGGTGCTCACTGCAGGATGGTATTTTCGGCCCTGATGAGTGTTAATAACTTTCTGAAAGCAGTCTCTGAATCCTGTTATGTTGTTTTTGTGGCTTTACGTGTGATTAACCTGTATACATTCTTTCATCACAGAACGTCATTGTTACTTAAAGATAACAAAATGTTTACACAGGAAAATGCATTTTTCAGGCTGATTTAATTGATTATTTGAACTGGAAAAAATGAACTTGTGTCTTGGGTACATAGAAGCATTGCCAACCTCTTTGTTTTGTAACGTATTGGTACTGTGGAGATGTTTTGATTTTGACTTTGATTTTCTTTCTTTTTTTTAATGTTTGATATGGTTCCTGATTGTTTGATTTCATTTGGTTCCTTGCAAAACCTCTGCACAAAGGTCAAGTGTTGCTTTAAAATAACAATTAAGAGCCGGTGTTGGCTAATTCAAAAAGCCAGTGCGTTGAGATCCCTCTCGCCCTCGTACAGTGCATACAGTGTACATACTGTATGCATTTTGTTGTGATTTGAAGCAGTGCCCCCAACTGGGAGACCAAACTGTGGTGTCCTACTTCCAATTGTGATTCTCAGTCAAACCCAGATTCTGAAAAATACATGAGAGAACATTTCTTAGCAGCTGCTATCACATTCAGCCTTTTGGTGCAGTGACACAAACACTACCTGTTACAAGGTACGTCGACCAGTGCACAGCAGACAATGCAAGTAATACGATCTACTAGTATCTACTAGTAATACTTTTGTCTTTTTATACCAATACAACTTTACAATTTTCTTGCTACTTTCCAGATTTGAAAAAAAAAAGACAGAATTGATCAGAAAATGAATAAACGAGTTACCCAAAACGTGTAATTCCATAAAGATTTATGAAGAACTATAATTAGCGCTCTGGGTGACAACGCTTGGCCTTTCTGTTGTGACTCCTCAGTATTTTGATGTCCCGGTGATCTCTGTGAGATCGTGGCAGTAACGTTTTCACATTGAAAAGTCATCAGCTGATCTTGATATGCTGAAGCTGTGCATGTATGATATCGTTTGGTGCATTCGTGTTTTCTAAATGAGGGAGTTAATAAAAACAATTCACTGAGGATCTTCTCTTGAATTCTTCTTCTTTTTTTTTTTTTTTGAAGTAAGTGTGGCACGGTGTCATTTTCAGCATCAGCAGTTTTAGTGTCTTTTACTGCAGGAAGAATTTGAGTGGTGCCTTGGGGCACCATCAAAGCTATAAAATGCATAATATTATGAAAAAGCATATAAATGAGAGTAAATGGCAGCAGTAATGTTCTATTCAGTGGATAAAGAACACATTCGCAAAGGCTTTTGCTGCATATACTAATCGTTTTATTATAAGATGAGGACCATAGTCACAGAGAATCTCATATTTTGAATACTAACATCACATGCTGTAAAAAATTCACAATCTAAAACTAACACGTATTAAGTGGTTGTCTTTGTGCTGCAGCTTTTGCAGAAAGTAGTGACTCTTTTTTTTTGGATTATTAGAGCGTGTATCTGCTGAAGTTCAGATACCTTCCCCTGAAACAACGGAATGACATGGAAAGCTACTGTGAAATATTGATTGAGCCAGTGTTGCAGAGATGCTTTTAAGATAATAAGAGGGAGAGGACCCTGTGAAGAGATCAATAGGGAGGGGAAGTGAAGAAAAGAGAGGTTTCTCCCTACACACCGCAGATCATCCATAATGAGCTGGTGTGTCAATACTTCGGCGATGGCTCTTCACATGCCATTGACCACTGAAGCACAGCATTAGCCAGCCTCTAAAGGAAGTGTATTTATGCATGATTAGTGTACCACAGTATCGCCTCTATAGACGAAAACTGCTAAATAAACTGCTTTGGATTCAGATATGGTTTGAATAGCTCTCACAGGGATGAGATATTGGCTGAGACATGATTGGTGCATATTATTTCTCCCCATATCTCCCTGCACAGTGCAGATGCCATGGCTTAGTTGCAGCAGATTGCAAATATCAATACTGCCCCCTCATGGTGTGCGCACCCTGGTGCAACCGTGTGAGCAGGTTGGATGGGGAAATGGGTGCAGTGTCGCTGCATCGAATGGGTAGACTGACGACCAGAGCCTGGCCACATGACTCGTGGCCAGTAGTGATTTGGATTTCAGTCTGAGTGGAAATACCCATGACATACCCATGAAGAAATACGATTTTTCAACTCCTTTTAATTGCACCTTGCTAATACATTTGCACATCTGCTGCTCAATACTACCACATATTACTCACCAATATTATATACATATTCCATTTTATATGTTATTCAATTCATTCATTTAGTTTCATTTGTATGGCATAAACTATATTCTATTCTATATTCTATATATTGAACTGTCATTTTTTCTGTATTTTCAGGCACTGTTAGAAGGAGCCTGTGTGAAATGTCATTGCAAACAGCTGCTCTGTGTAATTATTGTGCTGCATCTTAACACAAAAACTAAAAAAAAGTTGCAGATGTGCTAACAAGTAAGTGATAAAAATTCAGGGTTAATTACAAACATAAACTCAAACGTTTTAAATGTAATCTTGCATAAATATTCCCAATGAGGTCCTTATAAATTGGAGGGGAAAAAAGTCCGCCATGTCTCCTCCGAGCCGGCGGGGGGCGCTGTGGCCTCCTCGGCTTCCGTCTCAGCGGCTCCGAGAAAAAACACGGCAGCAGGCAGGGAGAGCGGCTTCCTGCGGCTCACATGTACACACTGCCACACCAAACCATGGCCTCTGCGAACAGCGAGGAGTCCGCAAACACAGGCCTCCAGGACGCCGACGAAGAGGAGAACAACGAGCTGTGTCCCGGCTTCAAAGACGTGGACGCTTTTGTCAAAGTGAGTGAGGGTAGCGAGCGGAGAGAGTTTGAGTTTGTTAGCTTGCCAGGTGCGCAACGTGGGCGCCGCTAGAAAAACAAGACAACCTCACCTCATGTTCACCCCACTGTCTGCTCACCTCATGGTTAATATTTTCATGTGCAAAGGTTACACACACTGAAAGTCAAGTCTCATGTTTTATTAAGCTCTGGCTGCAGATAAATGGTCTCCACGCAGCTCAAAGTGATTGTCCAGCTCAGTGTAGCTTAAACAGGAAAGTTCATGTGACATAAAAAGAGCCAGAAGATACATAAGACAAAGTCAAAATGGTTTAAAACGTGAACACCTGAAGCATTATCAGAGATAAAGGGGCCCACAGAGATGCTGAGATAAATGTCCATGAACTGGAGGAGGGGCCCATTTTGATTTTGTGTAATGTCCCAGTATGTGTCTGTATGTGTGTTGTGAGTTTCACTTTGAAGGAATAATCTTGTTTTGAACACCTCCGCTGTGATGTGAGACCTTAAACTTTAAGAAGGAAAATCAATAATATATTTCACTGTATGTTCTGCATTTGTTTCTGTTTCTTCACATGTTTTAAGAGGTTTTGACTCACAGCTCGGCCTGTCTCCTTCCCCCCGCAGTATGGATTTGGTGCCGTCATATCGGCCACCAAAGCGTCCGCCGCCTTGCCTCAAGCGGGGGACGAATATGATTTCTACCGGAGCTTTCCGGGATTCCAGGAGTTCTGTGAAAGTCAAGGAGATAAGCTCTTACACTGGTGAGTGTATCATGCCTTGTTGCTTCCTTTGAGCTCTGGTTTAATCATACTTTGACGTCTCTCTGCCAGCGTACGCCCTGTTCCCTCTCCTTTCAACCACTTTGTGTAGCGAGTGAGTGAGCAGGTCTGACTCAGCCTTTGGAGCGAACACAAGAGTGGGCCTGCTGAGTAACCTTCCACTTGTGGGCTCTCAATTAACGAGATGAATGCTTCTTTGTCCCCGTGTTAGCATGAGTACGCTAATGCAGCATCACGGCTGTAGGTCTCACATGAGAGACCGGAACAAGCTGACCGGGTTGGAGGAGAGGTTTGACCTGGTTGTGGACTCGAACGACGTCATCCTGGAGAGAGTGGTACGACTCACAGCTCTGCTGTTACACTAAGAGTTTTTTTTTTTTTTGTGAAAAGGGTCTTTGCAAACCAACCGAGCTCCTGTATCTGACTTCCAGGGGATTCTTCTCGATGAAGCTGACGGTGTGAACAGGAGCCAGCAGCCCGTCCTACCTGCGGGGTTTCAGCCACCCAAGATTGTTGTTTCCAGCTGGAATCGCAAGGTTGACTGATTAACCTCTCAGCTCTTAGTACTGCAGATGCCAAATGTTTGGGTTGAGTTGCGTGCCAGGCTTGGCATTCACTCACTAAAAAGATTTTTTGATTTGTATCACCTGATAAATATTCCTACTGACATTTCACACCTTTTGGTAAACAATGCTTTTATTGATCAGGGTTCGGGCTCTGGCAGTCGTTCTGAGATGTTCCGACTGCTCCACGCCAAGAACGTCGCTAGGCCTCAGCTGAAGTTCAAGGAAAAAGTGGACAACAGCAACACACCATTTATTCCCAAGATCTTTATAAAGCCCAATGCAATAAAACCTCTTCCTTCTTGTAAGACACATTTTTCACTCCCATCTTATCATATTCATCTACCTTGGAACCATAACTCTTTAATATTTGTAAAACATTCCCTCTCTTGTTCTCCGATCACAGATTTCACCAACAAGCAAATCCGTAAAGAGAGACCTGAGGACCTTGATGTCCCGGCTGCGCTGGCTGACTTTATTCACCAACAGAGAACTCAGGAACTTGTTGAAGACATGTAAGACTTCCCTTGTTTAATATTACCATTTAGACTTCTCCTCTTCCTCGTTGTCCGTTTAAACTTCTGCTTTTCGGCCATCTAGGTTTGCACACCCATACCAATATGAACTGGACCATCTTACAGTCCCAGAAAGCCTTCTGTCTAAGCCAGAGCCACAGGTAAGTTATAGTGATCCTATGGTACGATCTCCTTTTTGTTGGCCAGGTCTCCACTAAATCTGCCATTTGTGGATTATTTTCTAGATGTACAAACCAATGGATGAGGCCAAGTGCTCCTTCATTGACACACTGGAGGATCTGGTGGCTCTGAACGAGAAGCTGTGCCAGTTGTCTGAATTTGCAGTGGACCTTGAGGTACAGGATTTTAAGAAAGTTGGATGTTTGGCAGCAAGTGTGTGCAATATCACATATGCCGCTGTATATATTGCGATCCAGAACAACAGTCAAGTGGCAGATTGTGCTTTTGTGATTCTCTTGTGTTCTCAGGCACAAGCAGAATCAGATGTTTTGTTTACTCTTTTGTTGTCTGTCACAGCACCATTCCTACAGGAGCTTCCTCGGCCTCACCTGTCTGATGCAGATCTCCACCAGAGAAGAGGACTTCATCATCGACACGTTGGAGCTCCGCAGCGAGATGTACATCCTGAACGAGGCATTCACTGACAAAGCTATTGTCAAGGTACCGGAACAGCTCCGTAAATATTCCTCTGTCCTGCTCTGCGATTACACGTTTGATTACGTTTTCAAAATGGACAAAAGTGTGGTCTTTTTCTTTTCTTTCTCCTTTTTTTGTTGTTGAACCTTGGTTTTGTCTCAGTATTTGCCAACATTACTACACAATCTCAGATTTTGAAAATGGCACGTATCCTACTAATTCACCCACCTTTGTGTAACTTAAAATGAGGATATATGTTAGTTATAAGTGACATTCGATTAAATCTCACAAAGCCGTGTCCTGAGTCCATTAAACTCCGACCACATGGACATACAGTAGTTGTGTGCACAGAGCAAAGGCTCGTGCTAACATATTTTTCTGGTGCATTGTGATTAACTTCCAAATAAATAATCAGATAATTAAAGTGAGACTATTTAGAGAAACCCTGTCTGGTTGTCGGATCACTTGTTCCGCTTGCCGTATTGAGCTGTGTTTTGAATCTTTGTCACTGCACAATCCCAAGTCTTCGCAATTAAATTAGCCCTGAAGGATTTTTTTTGGGGGGGGGGGGTTCTTCCAAGGAAATTTAATTGAAGATGACTCAGTCGGTCTTATGAACTGGTTGCATCTGAACCGTCTCATCATCTCCCACTGAAATCAAGACAGCAACCCGGAGAAGAAAATTACTGCCAACTTAGTCATGTTAAGTTTGTAATAATTTGATGTTGAAACCTCTGTCTCAGAGCCCCACAGTTTTCAAACATGTTTAATAAAGTTGGCAGGTGTCTTGTGGCGTGTGTGGGAGCCTCCATGACTCACACACTGTAGGATACCTGTGAAGACGTGTGGTGCGTGGGCTTGAACTACTGAGAGATCTGTGAAAAAAAAATGTCACATGGTGTGTCCCCAGTTTTTAAGATTTTTGGTTCCAATTTTTTCTGTGTGTTTTTTGTTTGCTTGTTTTATTATCTTTTAAAAAGTTGGGGACCTCAGCAGAACATTCTTTCTTTCCCGTTCTCAGGTATTTCACGGTGCTGACTCTGACATCGAGTGGCTCCAGAGGGACTTTGGCTTGTATGTCGTCAACCTTTTCGACACGCATCAGGCCAGCCGAGCTCTGAACCTGGCCAGACATTCCCTCGACCACCTGCTCACACACTTCTGCAGCGTGCAGTCTGACAAACGCTACCAGCTGGCTGACTGGAGGATTCGGTGCGGAGATGACTTGGCCCGTTGAGGCTTTATTGCGTAGTTATTGTTCAGTTTTTACTGCGGGATGGAGTTCCTTTTAATCCCTTACTAAGGATAACCATCAAGTCAGATTGCATGTCACATTATTCTTAAACTTATTATTGACTTTGGGCAGCTGAGGTAAAAAATGTCCCATAATGTGGTCCTGCAGCCCGTTGCCAGATGAGATGGTGCAGTACGCCCGGACAGACACCCACTACCTCCTTTACATCTACGACTGTGTGAGGGCGCAGCTACTGGACTTTAACCACGGGCAGCCCGCCCTTCTGCAGAGTGTTTGGAACAAGAGCAAAGACATTTCTCTGAAGGTGAGCTGAAATCTCACTTCATAAACCATGAATACTAAATTGACACCTGAAGACCAACCTCTGCACTCCTTTGTTCCACTTTTTTTCTATCAAATAGGTTTCTTTATTGCTTTCATATTTTTACATTTCCACACTATAATCTCCATTTTTTGACATTTGTCATGATTCACTGTGTGCCCACCTCTCCATACAGAAATATATGAAGCCTATATACACAGAGGAATCGTATTTGGAGCTGCAAAAGAAGCAGAAAAAGTCTTTTAACACCCAGCAGCTCACTGCCTTCAGACTGCTCTTTGCCTGGAGGGACAAGCTGGCCAGGCAGGAAGATGAAAGCACCGGGTAGGCTGTTTGGAAATGGATGGACTTGCTGTTCTGGAAATCAACTAGAGCTGTGTTTTTTTTTTTTCACTATTCATAGTTTTTGGCCATCCAGATTTTGCAAGCTGCATTTTCATTCATAGCTTTTGGCATCTTAACATGCTCTAATATGGTGTTATTTGTGTGTTTTAGATATGTCCTGCCCACTCATATGTTGACCAAGATATCTGAGGAGCTGCCCAAGTAAGTTGCATTAGATTCTGATCATTTGTGGTCTGTAGTTGTTCTCACTTCAGTGCAGGGGAATTAGTGTTTTTCTTCATTACCCCCATAGCGTTTTGTCTTTGTGTTCTCAGAGAGCCGCAGGGAATCATTGCCTGCTGTAACCCTGTACCCCCACTGGTGCGGCAGCAGGTCAATGAGCTCCATTTGTTAGTGCAGCAGGCCAGAGAAATGCCTCTGCTTAAGGTGAGAAAAGCAGTGGGGATGTAATGTTGTTTATTTTTCTTTTTTACCAGTGATGTAGTTTCTGTGTTTGTGTTGTTAAGTCACTCATCAATGTGATGTTTTCTACACTTCACACAGGCGGAGATCGCAGCGCAAAAGAAGAAGGGGCTGACACCTATAAAAAAGGTTGGTTAAAACAGATTCAACCAGATTTTTTTTAGTTTTTGCACCAAAACGGGTAAAATAAGTGTGTTTTCTTGTTATTTTCAGCCAGAGGTCATGTTGTTTGGTCCTCACGATACATCCAGGGTCTCTGAGAGCGACCTCCACCCCTTTTCTCCTGATGGTGAGTTCGATTCTCGTACACGTCAGGCTTTATCCTGGTGATTTGATATTTTATCCCTTAAACAAATGTGATTCATTTTCAGCAATGCCCGTTAAACAAGGCGCACTCTTCTCAGACGAGGAGCAGAAAATGGACGTTGATGAGCAGAAAACCAGTGGTCTCACAGCATTGGCTAAAATCACACTGTTTGAGGTAGACATCTTCTTTTAAATCACTTTGTTCATCCAGTCGATTTGTATGCAACAGCGATGCCAAATGTGAGAATTCCTGTTTCCTTTTGAAGGAGCCAGAAACACACAGTGACCAAGAGCCTCTCCCTGTGGCTCAGATGAAGGCCAGACGCATCATTGAATCGTTTGAAAACCCTTTCAGAATGGTGAGAGATGAGTCGGGACAAAGGCTCAGTGTTGTCTGCGTTTTATTTAACTGGACACTCAGTATTCAGTCATCTTCTTTGTGGTTTCAGTATTTACCTTCCACCGACGTGCACATCAGCAAAAATGCCAAGTTTGACCCATCTTCAAAAATATATGAGGTAAACAAAGGAGCTCCGTACAGTCATGCACATCCAGACGCATTTGTTTTTTTCTTCTCAAAAATGTGTGAATGTTCACTCATCACCACAGCATCTCACATTTACAGATTAGCAAAAGATGGAAGCTGCAGAGCATTGAAGAGCAGCAGAAGGAGTTGGAGGCCAAGAAGAAAGCAAAGGAAGAGACAAAGGAGCTTGCCAAAAAAGCAGCAGGTAATGGGGGTCTAGCTTTTGCTTTAAATGGACTCCTTTCAAAGTGGCACATTACTTATTGTGTTTTTAATGTGGATTTCCACAGAGGAAAGAAAGAAGGCCAAACAGAGCTACAAGGAGTCTCTCCAGAACGTTGCCACTGTTCGCCAGCAAGCAGCGGTGAGTCATTCGCGCTCTTCCGTTTCCGCCATTTCCACTTCAGATAGGCTTTGCACTCTGTCAGCTTCACTGTTGATGTCCCTGTTGGGAAAGTATAGATGTATGAAAAGCGCGAGTTATCTTCACCCAAGAGCCTGGCATCGCGTATTCCAAGAAATTGCTCTAATAGCCAGTTTAACCCTCCGCAATGCCCCCTATTTTCTTAAGACGTGGCTGGTTCTTCTGCACATAAATACGGTGACTCACAAGCGGGTGAAGCGCTGCTGCGAGTCTGCAGCGCCGGCGCGTTAGTGGCCTTTTAATATTTATATCTGTCACATGACGTGCCTGGGGAAGAAGAGCGCACAGTGTGGGATTTGAGCATTAGAGACATGTCCTCCACTTATCAAACGCTTCTCTTTCCTCCTGGGGTACAACAATAGCTGCTGTCTGTCCAAAAGCCTACTTCCTGTTCGCTCTGTCTCCCTGGGGTACTGCTTGGCACCCTACCGCTAGGTTACTTCTACACACTGCCACCATATGGCATTTTCTCCCCGTTTTTAAATGCTCTGTTAGACAAAAGTCTCAGGGCTTCATGTTTTCAACAGAAAGGCTGGTCACCACCGTCTGACTCTCGCTTCCCTCCCTGTTAGTGGCACCACCTCCCCTCTGCCTTTTCAGCGTGTGAGCCTTCAGCCATCAGTCACTAGTGCACACAGCAATGACGTGCACAGCAGATATCCATTGTGTGATGATGGCTTAAGTGAAAAGTTGGTATTGCAGCACTGCCTGCTGAAACGCCGCCTTCGAATAAGCACATTGGCACTGTCTGGTGGTGTGCATTATAGTCACAAGTGTTGGCAGCCCCACTTGAAAGTAACACTTGTCATCCGGCCAACTGCAGGCAAATATTGGCTCTGCCGCCAAACTGTCACTTTCAGCAGGCACTTTGGCAGTGAAGTTTTCTTGTCTAATTTGAGTTAGCAAGAAAGCTTTTTGCTTTTTTAAAGCCTCAACTGCGCTGATATTATGATTGATATCATGAAGGGTGTGATGCTGTGACTGAGCTCCAACATCGCTGCTTTTCTCTTTTGCCTGGATCCTGGTTAAATTAAGCAATTTAGATAAATAGAGTACAGATGAACACAGGGAGAAAACATGATTTGTTTGATGTGTAACCATAAAAAATCTTTTGCTAATTAACATTGCTAATGGGAACAACAGATGGAAATAAAACTCTTATCAAACCCATAAATAATCAAGATGAACCTTTGGAAGAAAATGTGTTTTGGCCGCTGAAACTCGTCAGATTTGTGATTGCAGAGCGCTCATGAAGCTGAGGCCTTGGTGAGGTGACTCTGATTGTAGTTACGTCGCGTGAAGCCTTGGCTCACCCACCCTTGAAGAAAAGCCTTCTGTGGATTACATGTACACATTATGTAAACAGAGAAAAGCAGCATTGCTACAGGATGGTGAAATAAGAGCCTGTTGAACCGTTCTGTTTGAATGTTTATAAATATTAAAGGTAGATGTTAGCAGGAGGTGACGGTACAAACCCTGTGCAGTTTTAGTAAAACATTTAAAATTGTACCAAGTTGCCTGAGAATAAAACATTGCTGTATTTGTGTATACAATTATGAAATCATGCTCCAGTTTTTCTTTTTCATCTTAAGCCTCATGGCGACCACCTTGTTTGAAGCACTTAATGAGTCAACCTAATTCATGTTGACCAGAGTCACTGCAGTATAATTCTTCCAGTCAGAGGCCCACATGGTATGAAACAGTTCAGTTAGATACAGACATTGTTGTGCTCTTCTTTTTTTGCTATTTTATTTTGTTTCATGAACAAATAAACCCCAGACTATTAAAATGTCAGTTATTCAATTACTTGTACGACAAAATTGCACATGCATACTACTCTTCCCATACATGCAGACGTGCACTTAATAATAGACATTTTAATAAATGCGTTCATAGGTATTGTGTAGAATATAATGTTGTTCACCAATTTCATCAGGAAGCTGCAAAAGACAGTGGAAAGAAAAGAGAGAGGGTCCCCAGTGAGGTTGGAGAGTCGACTCCCAAACCGAGCAAGAAGATGATGAAATCTGCGGAGAAACCTCAGAAGACAGAGGAACCTCCCAAAGACAGCTTCAAGCCCTTTGACTACGCTCAGTCAGACCTCAAAGTCTTTGCCGGTGTGTATTTTTTCCCCACCATATTAGTCCCATTTCTACTTACTTTCTTCTTACTTGACATTCAGCTACAGTTGTCATATATCGTATAAATGTATTCAATGTTTTAATACAGGTACCAAACCAAAGGACAACACACAGTTTGATCCAAACCGGCAAGCCCATGATTTTAAGAAAAAGGTATTTGTTTAATTGGTGAATATTGTCTTCATTTAACAATATGTATTCTGTTTTTGTTAATTAATTTAAATATTTTGTTCAACAGAAAACTCCCAAGGGACAAAAATCAAATTTTTCAGCCGGAAACCGAAGTATGTCATACATGGCCGGGAAATCTGACAGGTAAAAACATCTGCACTATACTGTCAGAGTTTTTCTGCCTCTGCACACATGCTATTTTTTAACCATTTTGTCTTTTTGTTCTTTACAGAGGATTCAGGCACAATTGGCCCAAAAGATGAACTCTCTTCATTGCTGCTTTCTGTTCTCATGTTTTTCAGCACACAGAAACTTGCTTTTTTTCTCGTTCTTGCAGGTGGAATTCAGTATTTCCATATTTAATTCATTTCAAAGTGTATTTTTACTGATCTGTTGGACAGTTTTCCCTGTAAATATGTGGATGCACAAACCTCTTTATTAAAGATGATTTTAGAGAAAAAAAGTTGTTTCCTACATTTTTTCTGGTTTCACTGAGATTCATAATGTTTCA
>JAVQJZ010184877.1:0-13182 GCA_036025355.1 Leiopotherapon unicolor | reverse complement strand
TTCATCCTTAATCGGTGTGTGGCAATGTTTTAAGAGACCCTGAGGTTAAAATTAAGCATCTAAAAGCATAAATGAATCACATTGCTAAACTTAAAAGTAAGCTATTCTTGCACAGATTGTAAATATCAACAAGAAATGGCATTATCTTCGCCTCAATTCTGCGGCCGACAGTCTAATCCTGCTTCATGAAACACCTTCCATGTGTGTATTTGCTGAAACCTTTGAAATACTCAAATTCAAGTTTGAACAAGGAGGGTGTAACACAGGAACGTTTGTACATTTTCACACACAATGAAGCCGCTCTCCAGTGTATGGTTTACGGATGACAGCAATGTTATTTTCACACATACACTAACACACATGCACACACACACACACACGGGAACAGAAAAGTGAAACATGCACTTTGCATCTCTCTCTGCTAGTGAGTTGTCTGACTGGTTTTCTTGTCTGTGCAAACAGAGCCACACCCTCTGAGTCGCACATGTTCCCTCACCTCCACACAGGCCAGGTGCAGGGACCAAAGGCAGAGGGAGGAGGGAGGGTCATTATCCCCTTGGGGGTGGGGCAACGTGTGTGTGGGGGGGGTGTATGTCTGTAAAGAGCGGATGAAACATTTGAAGCTCACGTTGACATGCAGCTCTGACGGCTCCTGTGAGTCCAGGTAGGAACTAATGAACTTCACAGCAAATTTTCTCCATCTAGGTTCATATTTTAGCATGTAATTTGAAACGTTCATGCTTTAATCATGTGATAGAGATAATTGGACATTAGAACCGGTCTGATTGTACAGTATTATGATGAACAGGTGGAGATATGTAGTCATAGAAACAGTGGAAATTTGTACCTGTGTTCACATTACCATAGTCTTCTGGAATTTGTTGTTTTAGAATAACTTTTTTTTAAATTAATTTAAATAGCTTGCATGTTGACAGTGGAGGACAGTTGAACTTATTTCTGAGTTTCCTCATTTTTTGTTTGTTTGGTCCAGGGTTCAGTGCTAATGTACACACTGAAAATATTGATCTGCAGACACAGCAGAAACATTCACTGACAGTGGAAAGATCATGTTATTTAACAGAAATATTTAAAATCATTGTTGGGGGAGGGAGGGTTAATTGTCAGCAGAGTGCCTTGAATTCCTGAGCAACTCTTCGCCCTGAGGCAAAGAGAAAACCCGTTTTTCAATATGTTGACCCGCGCTTATGTGTTGTTTTGTCATAGTCATGGATGGTGTGTTGGAAGGAGCAGCGGTGTTGTGTTTATGTAAACTGGCCTTCAGCGTGCTCCTCCTGCCCTCACTGGCTGCCTCCCACAGTCCTGTGAGCTTCTGCTGCTGCTGCCTCCTGGTTTTCACTGACTTCCTGGTCACAGGTGAGTATCAAGAGCATGTCCAGGTGTGCTGTTTTTCTGTCTGACATACAGCCACCTCCAGTCCGATGATTCATTTTAGAGCTGTTTTAGCCGATTAGCTGAATGAAGCAGCAACAAAATGACTGCAACAACTTATTTTGAAAGCCAAATATTTCCTGGTTTCAGCGTGTCAAATGTGAGGATTTGCTCTCTTTGTTTTGTGTATTAGTAAACTGAATATCTTTGGCTTTCAGAGTGTTGCCTGAACAAAACAAGTAATCTGAAGGTGTCACTTTTGATTAAATGAAATTGTGGCTACTTTTTTGTGGCTATTTTGTAGAGACAATAATTAACTGATTAATTAATGACGCAAATAGTTGTTAGCTGCAGCCATACAAGATGGGGGTGGAGTTGCTAAAATTGTCATTACTTTGGCTTGTTTTTTTCTTTAGCCAACATGCTCAGGTTTGCATAAGCACCATTATCACTTAGCCGAGTCACCTGCCTCACTGACACGCTGTTATCTTTATTCTATCCCCCCCAGTTTTTCTGAGTTTCCTTTGCATCTTTGAGTCGTGGCTGTCTGAGCTGGCTGCGATAGGTGATGTCCTCGCCCTGCGCTTCCTGCTCTTTCTCAGCCACACATATGGGATGGTGCTGCTCCTGACCACACCTCTGATCGCTGTGGAGACCGTGGGCAGACTGCTGTGGCCTCACTCTCCTGTCGCTCACGAGACGGCGACGGACTCTGACGGACAACCTCGTTCTGTCGGGGAAGATGCTGTGGGAGAGGGGGAGGACAGCGGCAGAGAAAAGAGGCTGTCTCATGTTGTCAGCTACCTCTGCTGCCTGTCGGTGTGGGTCGTCGTCGCCCTCAACGTGAGGTGGCGATCGAAGCTGGAGGAGGTGTGGGTTGCCGCCTGCGTGCACACGACCAACTCCCTCACCAGATGTTTGCCCAACATGTTCAGCCCATTGTCCAGCAACGGGAACCCCTGCTTGGGCATGGCCTTCCTCTCCTTAGTCCTGCTTCTCTTGACCACGAGCAGGGGCCTGCGCAAACGAAGCTGGGCCCCCGCACAGCTGGCGAGGGCACAAGGAGTTAACAGCTGCAGCGACAGTTGCTGGCAAGACCTCGTTCCAGCGCCGCATGTGCCCTCCAAGCCTGTGAACTCTGGGATGTCGGTATCAGAGGCAGCACAGTGTGTTGACCCAGAGAAAACAGAGAGCAGCTGCGCCGTTCACAGAGCGTGTTCCTGGAACAGCGTGCAGATGTCGACTCGTCACCATGGAGACTTTGTCCTCGTCTCCCCCCAGTGTTTGTCCGCAGAGAGTGGAGGACAGGAGCACGAAAGGACAAGGACAGGTAGATTTCTGACATTTATCACGGAGGACCACGTGGACTCACAGTTCAGGAGTCAGTGTGGGTGGCGACAGTGGGGTTTTCCCTGCCTCGGGGTGAATGTAATGATAGGGTTCGTGGGTGTGCTCTCCATCTTTGTGCTGCCTTTAAACCTCAGTGTGAACATTCTTCTGATCAGGACTATAGAGACTCTGCTAGAGCTGTGCATTAAGCCTTTGGTTGTGTCAGCGACAAATGCCAGTGATACGTCCACCTCTCACAAAGAAATGCTTGTGTAAAACCCGACTGGTGTGAAGCAAAACATGAGCGTCGATTGGAGGCTATTTGCAACAGGATCACCAGATTAATACTGCATGTGTGCAGACAGCAGGTCTACCTCTCAGTGTTGGTTTGAATGGACTGTAAATACGCATCTCTGAGCAGCTGTTCACATGGAAGGAATAATATGGGGAAACTGCTGAAAGGTGCTGAGGAGGCAGGTTGAGGCGTGCTCCACAGAAAGACACTAAACCTGACTGAAACAAACGTCTGCTTTTGGTGTTTAGAGCCTTAAGATCTGCAGCAATTTGTCTTTACACAATGGGTTAAAGAGCGAGTTTGAATAAGACTAATCCAGGTGCAAACAGTGTTTTGAAAGTAGTGATATGACGTGTGCTTATGCTGCACATATAAACCCTGCATGAAGCGATGTATAAATAAATACAGAGTGACTTGAGGGTGTGCCACAGGTTTTGTTTTTCCTCTTTGTAATTCTCTCTCTGTTCTTTAATCAGCTGGTTTCAGGGGATTGTATTGCTCATCAGAGATGTAAATGAATGCTGCACTTACGGAAAGATTTGAGGTGCTTGTAGTTTACCTGAGTATTTCCATTTTATGTCACTTTATACTTCTACTCCAACACATTATAGATGGTAAATGTCTGCTTCTTACTCCACAACATGTTTATGATACCTGTAGTTACCAGTTACTTTTACGCTTTTTCAAATAAAACAAGTCACAAGCTGTATTAACAGGCATATAACATAAAAGCAGTGTCTGGTTGGGGCCCTGTGTCAGCTGGTTAACAGTTCCTCTAAAGAGACATTTCTCCTGTGAACTTAGCATGTTGAATGCTGCACTGTTACTTGTAACAAAAAACGTTTTGTTAAATTGATACCGAAACTCAAAGCAAAAGTTGACGTTTTGAGAGATACAGTTATTCACTTTCTTGCTGGGAGCAAGATCCTCTCACGTAACCCTTAGTGATAAAGCAAATAAGTGAACTAATTAAAACAAAAATCACAGAATCAAAGACTTACTGGAGAAAATGAAAGAAGAAAAACATGCAGACAGCCGCCTCCCTTGTATCCAGAAACAGGTACAGATTTACAGCCATCAGGTCTGAAGTGACAAGCAGAGCGGCCCAAAGGTGAGCAGATGTCAACACCAGAGGGCACTCCGGTACAACAAGTCACAGCGACTGACACTCGAGACCTTGAAGCTCCTGAAATGTTTGATAGATGGGCTTAAAGAAGTAACAGGAGATGCATTTTTTTAAGCTGTCTTATATTTGACGGAGCCTTAGGGCAGTGTGAACGACCTGCACAACCCCGATTTCAAAGTGCAGAGGCTTGTGCAGACACATACTGAAGTTGCGGCTCACGCTGACTTTGGCAACAGTGAACGAGAAGGCCGCGTTCCCCTGCTATTCATGTTCATGCTATTTTAGGCCAGATGGAGCGTCTATTCGCGCCCTGATGTATCCAGAGGCAAATGATTGCCTCATAACTGTAACACCATATGTTCTGCTGACAAAAGGTTAATGCAAGTGTCTTTGAGGATTTTTTTTAATGTGTGTTTTAATTAGTGCATGATGACATTAAGAGGAAATGTCTTTCTCAGTCACGAAGTTGTTAGAATTCAGTGCAGGACTTTGCTCTGTGAGAAATATCAAGAAGCTGTATGGTAGAGTTGAAATAATTTTCTTCCTAATGCTATTTCATTTTATTGCTTTAAAAGAACATCCACAAGGGATTTAACTGCTCACAGTCAGAAAAGTCCTGATTCGCCTTCATGTTACCTATTTCTTTTTCTGGCACGGGGTGAGTCCCACAAATTAGAAGACTTTGGAGACTGGATAAATGTTTTTCAGTGTATGTAAAATTAAGAAGAGAGGTGTATTCACATCATAGACTGCCTTTGTATGGCGCCCAGGATCCTGTGCTGCGGCCCTGATGCTGACAGCTTTATGGCTGCAGCTCTTGTTCTTTAACTGTAAGTGATGGCGGGAGGGAACCTTCATTTCGTCTTTTTCCATCACTTACAAGATTAAAAACCTTACGCTCTCGCCTCAGGAGGGCCACATAAGACCGGAATCAGATACGGGTTTCTCAAAAGAGACCTCAGTGACTTCTTAATGGACACTTTCCCCTCAGGTAAAAACGTCTATTGGAGGACGGACACCTTCTCCTCGGATAAAAAATGCCTCTATCACGGGAGTGTGAGGAGAAAAGTACCCCAAATCAAAGCTGAGGATATGAAGCCACTTGTCCTGAGGGTCTGCTGCGAATAGATGGCACTCAGTTTGTTGTGGAACAGCTGTAATCGTGATGCAACAAGACTCAACTGCCTTAGAGTATGAAAGAAGAAAGTAGCAGGGGGACTGTCAGAGTTACACATAAAAAAAAACACATTTTTCTGGGTTTCTGATGCCGTGTATGACTCAGATCTCTACTTTCTATCACGATTTCAGTGTGAGTGGCAATATATTCCCTCCAGATTAGCAACCGATCATTAAAGCGCGTCACAGATGGCAAATGAGGAAGACCTATTGAAAGCTGATGCTCACCCGCAGTGAGGGAACACTGAACCCATACTGGCGTATTCTTTTATCCATTGTATCACGCGCCTGGGCCTCAGCCTATTCCATAAATGAGGAACAGTAATAAAAAGAGCACACAACCTCCCACATCCCTGCTGGATAGCTTAGCAGGGCTGAGAGTTTGGCACGTCTCAACTAAAATGCCTGGCATGAAAGTGAACTGGAGCAGGTATTGACAGGCAGAGGCAAAGCCCTCCTACATTTCTAAGGTTTGTCTGGCTCACAGATATGTTTCATTTTGAGCATTTCAGTTTAAACTATGTTGATATTCTCACTCTCAGATGAATGTGACAGGTCATGTTCACTCGCTGACTAAAGGCTAAAATATTACATGAGTGCCAGTATGAAAGCAAATAGACGTGTGTCCTCTGCAGCAGCCGTTCTCATCCGTTTTAGCTGGTGACCATTTAAAATCAAGTTAAATTGTGAGCTCTTATCAAAGGTTACATTTTTTATGAGCTGTGTTGTGAGCACCCCTCATGGTTTTCAGCTACGCTAATGGAGCGGCTCTACAGTGGCAGACTGAAATATCTCAACAACTACTGGATGAAGGTCTGTACAGACATTTATGGTCCCTGCTGGAGTCTCACAGATTTTTCATCTTGAGCCACCTGTAGATCAAAGTATTAATTTGTCCATTACCAAAATCCTGCAAAACCAATGTTATTCCTGTCAGAGTCAGCTCTGCTTCTTAATTTTGACTGATTTGTGAATGTCAGCATTCAAAAGTCTAAAATCAGGTGGTGAACGTGGTAAATATTATATCTGCCCCATCAGTCGTCTGGACTGGGCATCAGTCCTGATGTGACACCAACCACATGATATATAGAACAAATCAGTGTTTAATTTTTTCTCTCGTGCTTACTGTGGAGTCAGACTTAGTGCCACAGCAATTTCTAGCTCATGTTACCAAACGGAGGAGCGTTAAGACTTAAAAGTAGTTAAATAAAATGTTAGATGAGTACTCGACGTCTGTACCAGGGGAGAAGAAACTGGATTAATGCACTGCAGAGTCTGTGTGGATGCACATCCAGAACGGGGACAAAGTTAAAGAGCCTGGCTGATTTTAACAGTAATTTATTGTACATTAAAACATTTCCCACAAACCTCCAGCAGCAAAAGCACACTAGAGTGTGTTTACACAATGATGGGTGCACAGCTGCCATCATCAAAAGACACAATCATCATTATAATCATTAAAAGTGTCATAGTTATCATCATAATCATTTTAACCATTAGTGTTGCCACCACCACCATCAGTAACCCACATCACAATAATCTCCTTCTTAATATTCAAACAGGAAGTCTTTAATGAGGCAGACCCCACTGACGTTTACAACACTGCAAACTGGGGTCAAATTTAAGCTTTTGCTTTAACCTGCACAGAGCACCTGCTGGTGGGAATTTACTTCTTGAAGACAATTTGATGAAGCGTCTGTCAGAGAGAAGTGACCAAATACTGTAATGACTGTCTAAACCTCTTGGTAATTATTCTTATTAGATTAATCCTGTTTCACAAAGCAGGTTTACTGACTCACCTGGATATATTTGCTGAATAAATCCCAGAAAATGGGCTGCTGTGAAAAATACCAGGTTTTGTTCAGACAACTTCTCCTTCTTCAATCAGGCCCCTGCAGATCTGCGCAAGTTAAAACAAGCAGATGATAATATGCAGATGCTCACAATCTGACCCTTGTTTGCATCATACTGCAAATACCGGAATCACATCCTACAAAAACAAAAACAAGGGCACTGCCCCAATTTTCTTTTAGAACGGACAACACAGACAACACACACACAAATGCAAAGATGTACAGTGGCAAAATCAAGGGTGAGGTGCCTTTTTTATGTGGTTTTTTTTTGTTGTTGCTGTAGATTTACCAAAGAAAAATCTTTTCAGTTCTACCTGACAGTATTTTTTAATAATCACTTTTGGCCTCTGCATGGGTATGAATGGACGGCCAGATGGGCTTTAACAAGCACAACCAAAGCTGGATTTAAAAATTACAGTTAAACCATGTCACACAAACATACCCGCGCACATGCCCACTTACTCACCCGCAGACAGGCAGACACACACACTCGCGCACACACACACGCACACACACCTCTCAGTATGCTGGACTTGGCTGAGTGACTGGAGCCTCTTAGAGCTGATTCTGCAGGACTTGTGTGCAACTGCTGATAAACAAGAGCACTTGAGGCACGTGGGGTGAAGAAACAAACATGGTTGAGCCTCAGGGGAATTATCAGTGATTTTGTCATTATGTAACACAGCAGTATCCTTGGGAATGCCAGTCGCACAGGGATAAAGTCCATCCATCCACGGCCATTTCCCTTGATAATTGCAACTTCCCAAAACGTACAGCTTGACTTCATTTCTATAAATATGATATGATCTAAAAGAAAAAGAATCGTTGATCTCTGTAGTATTTTTGAGCAATAATTCACTTTTACCTTTTTTTTTTTCACATCCGCAAAGTTGCGCCCCATGACTGGAGACAGAAATGTAGTTGTGTTCGGCACTGATAGTGTCTGCTGAAGGGGAATAAGCAGAAACTTAAACATGACCCAGCATGATGAAAAACTTATTCCTTTTAACCCTTGATACTCTATATATATACATGCAAGTTCTTACTCCATCAGTAGCAGCATATTTCTGAATAAGCTCCACCTCCAAACTGACTTTCCAGCCACAAGTGTGTAGAACTGGGCAGTTTACGAACAAATTCTTAATCCATCTAATTTGTTTAAGGTGACATAGATAATCGCTGGTGCACACAGAGCAAGAGCTTTCCTTGCGATGATAAAGACTGCACACACATATGTGCACGTGACCTGCAGGAGAAACCACGATTTTTATCTCAGACAGACGTAAAACACACTTGACAAGTTCAATATGGATTGTTGACCAAACAAAAGCAACAAAAAAGAAAAAAAAAAAGAAGAAAAGGAGCCAAATGCTGTCAATTACATTCCACACACGAAGCTAAGCCATCTGTACAGCACAGAGAAGACAAGTGACCGGTCTTCTGTGTCCGCTTGCCTGGACAGAGAAGGGACATCAAGTCTGACAGGCCTGGAGCTTGATAAGGAGAGCAGTGCTCCCCCCGGGACTGTGCAAGGTGGGTCTGGGACAGCCACTTTAGGAAAGAAAATGACTTTTTTTTTTTCCCTCTGTCACTGCCATAGAACTCAGGGATCCCTCTGTCTCCACTTAGTGTCCGCTTTTCAATTAAAGATGTGGAATGAGGCTCAAGTGCAGGTCATTATTGTACGGTTGTTTCAAGTCACAAAAAACAGCGCAGGTTTTAAGAGCAACATCAAGCACGATTCTTAACTGAACTGAAAGGAATTAACATTTCAAAACACCCTATTAAAGATTTCTTTTTTTTTTCTTAAACGGATTTCTTGAACATCTTTTGAAACCTACACAAGTCCTGTGAATTCACCGACGACGGCTTCATCTGTCAGGACAATCGCGACCACAGATGTGTGCGGCTCTTAAAGGCGTACAGTGTTGATTCGCAGCGGCTGCACGTTCTTGCCGTTGGCGTGGCTCTGCCCCGGGCTGAAGTAGGGGAAGAGCTTGGTGGGGAATTTCTCCCGGTAGGTGTAGAGCCAGGACATGTCATCCGCATTGTAGAAGATGAGCAGGCCTTTGGGGTAGTCCAGGTACACCCCCACCTTCTCCAGCTTGCTCTTCACGTTGAGGCGGGTCCAGGGCTCGGTGCAGGCGCTGTACTGGTTGCCGTCGTGCATGACGATGCAGTAGAAACCGCGGCTGGGCTGGATCTGGATGCTGCCCTTGCGGCTGACTGTCTCATTGGCCACTCCGATCATCCACTGGGTCTTCTCTGATACCATCACCTCCCAGTAATGGACACCCGACGCGAACCCCTCGGCACCCAAAACGGACACTTCTACGTCAAAGCGGCGTGGGGAGTCCTGCAGAGGCTGTGGATGGAGGTTCCCATAGGCCACTATGGTACAGTCATCTGAGAGGATCAGTCTTTGGTGGGCTGTGATGGGGTCGAGGGTCAACGCTGCTGGCACTGAGGAAGATGGGAAGAGGGAGATGGAGGGACAGCGATTCAGCATTTATTTTTGCAATCTAACACTAAAGACAGAAAACCTAGATAATCAGGCTGCTAACGGATATAATGACAAAATGAGGAAAAAAAGCAAACCAACAAAACAAACACATCAATACGTTATGACTCAGCCCGGCCAAACAGAAAAGCGAGGACTGCAGTGTCATTCGCAGCACCTCATTTTTCTTTATCGTTGCAGATACAATGTGAGCAGTGTTATGCTGAGACGGCACGTAAATACATCCAGGCTGCTCAGGCACTTCACAGGAGAGGTGGGGTCAAGGTTAGGAACTGTTGTCTGAAATGCTCCTGATGAAAAGATTCCATCACAGGCAGCAGATTAAAAACACAGGACACTGCCTGGGTGGAAAATATATACTGAGGATTTGACATTTTGAGCAGGAGAGCTCTGGTTTTAGATATATTGTACCTCAGAAGGGGAATCTAAGGGCAATCCATACAGAAAGCCTTGATGTCTGACTCACAGAACAGATACACTACAATCCACACAAAATCAATGATTCAAAGTATAAATCTACTTTCTTCCTGTATTACTCCTGAAGAAACATCAGGAAAACTATTTCTGTCCAGTAAAATTGGCTGTATTGTCTCCTGGGCTCATAAGTCCACCTTAATGTGGAGTCACAGTAACACAATGGAGGTCATTTCAGTTCCATTTGTGGTTCTCAAAGCATTAAAAAGCTGCATTTTACATGGTTTGTATTTAATATTCTGCTTGGCTCTGACAGTTCTGATATTATATAGAAGACGGATATCTCTACACCTGGAAAATTAAAACCACAACGATCACAATGACAAGATACCCGCAGAGGTAATTAGGAAAATGTGCATTTTGCAATTTGGCTGAACTGACTCTTATGGCCAACAACCTAGTTTAGACATTACAGTATGTACAGTATATCACCACTGGAGTCGGTGCAGGTGATCAAAGCTGTGCCCTGTGGCAAAAGATGACTGATGGCTTGTTATTATACGCCGCACCCAACTGCTGCTTGACTCTTATTTCAGGAAAATGAAACATGGATTTGTGCGACAACTGTGACTGTAAGTACACCATAACACTTTTTTTCATAATCTGTCTTTACCTTCATGTATAAACTAGAGTCCAGTCCGCAGTCTGTAGCTCAATTTGTGCAATATTAGACCACGCGAAGAATGCAAACAATACTGTGAAGCAGTAATTACAGAGGTGGGAGGAGCTGCTCCAGCTCGCTCCACAGGCTCCAGGCTGGCAGGACACTGTTTCTCTGTGCAGTTATGTGGTTTTAGGGAGGGACAATCTGCACCCATGTCTGCTTATTAGGGAACCATATCAGGCTGAACAATAACGGCTTGTTTTCTTTGCTCTCCTCCACATAAAGCTGGCCCAGGAAAGAGTGGGAAAGGCATTTTTCCCAGTTCCTCTGTATTTATATCTGCTGGGATAAATGGAGGTGAAACGTCTGGCGCTCGGCCAGCGGACAGGACAATGCCTTCTCCAGTGTTTGTTACAATCAAGTCATTAAACTTTCATAACCTGAGTGCCTCTCTGTGTCAAAGAGAGAAACCAGCAAGGATACACACAGCAGTGGAGAAACCATTTTTCCCGCTCACCATGAGAGGAGGTGGAAAAAAAGCACAGTGCCTGCTGGTAGTTATTCCCACTAACCCATCAATGACAGCGAGGCATGAGGGATGATGGGAGGAATGTCTTTATTTCGTCTCTGGCAACCGCTGGTAATGGATCGTAACCAATTGTTCCATTTGGCAGCCAGTCAGGGGAGGCCAAAAAAAACTGCGTGGCCTCCCCTCAGCCGGCAGCAGGCAGAAATGGGAGAATTGATCGAGGGAGTAAAAAAATTCCTCAGCACATTATTTGAAATAATCTCCTGTGAGTGAGTGATGGCTGCCGGGCAGAGGGAGTGCAGCTCCTCTCGGCACCGTCCAACACAGAAGGGCATGGATGCCCTCCAGGTCCAACCACCATTCCTCATTCGGAGAGGAAAAAAAAAACCTCAAAGCATCCCAGCGAGGCAGGGCTAGTTTCTGTTTCAGAGTAAAACATTTAGCTACGGGATGAAAATCTGATTATCAGCCTGTTTTTTAAATGGATAGTCAGACATTTTGGAAAATACGGTTACTTGCTCTCTTCCCGAAAATTAGATGGCAAAATTGATACCACTTTCCCATCCGTCCATTAAGTATAAGTCAGCCACAACCAGAGGATGCTGATTTAAACAGGGAGAAATTGCATGTATGGCTCAGTTCAAAGGTAACAAATACCCCAAACCAGAAACCACTAAGGCTTACTGATGTACATTATATTTAGTTGTTTGAGCCGCACAAAACCCAAAGTCTAAACGAACACTGAAGTCATTTTATATAACCAAGAAGTACAACAGAACCTAACTTTGGGTAAAACCACACAAACAGCAGATGATGAAGAGATGTAACATGAACATAAGTGAACTTCAGAGGTGCTGGCAGGCTGATGTTGGACAGAGCAGGGGTAGATGTTTCCTTCTGCTGCCACTCAATATGCAAAGATAACATGACCGGCTGCTGGCAGTTGCTCCATATTCAGCTAACAGATATGAGAGTGGTATCGATCTCTTCACCCAACTCTCTGCAAACCAAGCATATTTGTCATTCCTTACTTATACCTGCAGTGTGTCGCACCAGATGAGACATCGTAGGTTTACTATGTAGCACTACATCCCGTGTTCAACCCTTGTTCACACACCTGGTGAGATATCCTGGAAGAGCAACTTCCATATCGTGTACTGTAAGGGCCCCATGTACTTGGATGTCGGGAAGTCTTCATACGTCAGATTGGTCTCATGTATCTTCCCCTTAATCCTAGAACAGAAAAACAGATTGATAACAGTCTAAATCCAATTTGTTGCTTTTTCCAAATAATACCACCTCTTGTTCAACCCACAACACTGATGCTCCAAGTTATTGTTCTGCTCTGCGTCTTTGAAATGTGGCATTATTGACATTTAACAGCTGACAAAGTGCTTCATAAACCTCCAGCAACAGAGGTGAATGTATCGGTAAGAAAAAAATAGGGGTGGGGTTGGGGTGGGGGTGGTGGCAGAGCAGGCTTCAGCTCCAACACCATTACAATATGATTCAATATGAACCTCCACATGAATCACTCAGCACACTCCTACATGTAGTCCAGAGTTCAGGCAAGACACTGAGTGGGTTGCTTATCACATTGAAAACCTAATAACAGTACAGTCTGTTGAAAAAAGGAACGTATACATTTGTGCAGAGATATTAAGTTATTTGTGGTGCATCTGATAAGGGGTAAGTCAAAATGAATCAATATTACAGTGTTTCTGTGAGTACAATTCATGGGCTCTTCCTGTAATTCATCAAGGAGTTTCTTTTACCAAAGTGAAAATAAAAAGCACATTTCCTGGGACCCTATACTAACTGTTCAGTAATTTCTTAATTTATTTCCAAAAATATTAAATAAAATAGCCTTTTCTGAGTATTCATGA
>JAVQJZ010184864.1:0-10259 GCA_036025355.1 Leiopotherapon unicolor | reverse complement strand
ACAGTGGAACATTATGGAGTCATTAGTTGACACCTAATGCACATTAACTAAAATATCTGTAGTATCTGTGAGCCCTAATACAGTAGTTGTATGTAGCTACACGGTGCACCCTTATCCCAAATTAGAAATGCAAATCTAGTTTAGATTAGATATGCTTGTCATTTAGAAACTGCTTCAGTGGCTTTGTGTAATCCTGTTGTATGAAAGATCTGCAGAGGAAGTTTAGTAGTGTTTGAATTATTCCTGCAGGATGGTTTTGGAGACCTTTGCCTCCCCCCTTTTCTTCCTCATCGCCAGGCGGAGCAAATTTATGGACGTTAAAAAAAATCCTGTTTTCAGTCAACAGCCCCGCTTTAAAGAGTTGAAGCATGTCAGCAAAGCCTTGCCGAAACGAGGAAATGAATCTTAGTGAAGATAAGGGACAGACGCGAGCTGTCTGAATTATATTTTTGTGTGTGAAGGTGTCAGACACTTGAACCGATGAGTGAAAAATAGCAGCGCATTACAATTTCTTGAGAATTACAGATGAATCGAAAGCCCAACAATTACACGGTTTCTTCTTCTAACAAGCAAATGGAGAGCCACTTGTGCGTCCATATGGAAAGGAAGTGCACCCCCCCATTCACCCACCCTCCCTCCCCACAACCACCTCCACTTTTTACAAGCACACACTGAGGACGAGAGGCAATTAAACAAATGCAAATTTAAACAAAAGATGACCAAAAACAGATAAATTGTCATATATACATGAAAACGTCTGTTTGAACGGCTGAAATGAGGAGGGGGGGTCTGGTGAGGGTAAATTTTCAGCAGAGGCCTGTTGGGTTTTTTTGGCGAGGAGCTTTGTTGGGCGGCCGTGTTGGTTTTGGAGGGGACGGCGGTATGTTTCGGGGGGCACCGTACAACATACGTGCTGCATCCAGAGAAGCACCACAATGGAGAATGTGCTGACTGCCAGGAAAACGACGGCCGTAGTGAACGCCGCTGGTGCTTTGTGTGTGTGTGGGAGTGGAGGGGGAGGAGGAAAATATGTCCTGGTTAGAAGGGGGGGTGGAGCTCCTTTGGTTGGGACGAAGGGGGGTTTTCTCAGTGCTGTCGACTGACCCATCCTCCGCCGTCACTCCGACGATTAAGGTCATTGGACTCTGTGTATTTGTATTTTGATAAACGACTGTCGTAGCTCTTCCTGTTTCGCTCTCACTGAAGTTGACATCGTTTTAATCGCTTCAATCATTTTAAATCACCCGGCATGTCTTCATCTTTTTAGTAGAAGCAGGTAAATTATTTATTAATGACTTTTATTTGCTGTAACTGTCACCATGTCCTGATAGTGGAACATGAGACGGATAATCTGTGATAAAAATCAGACTCCTCCCGCTGCATCTGAGACTGTTCGACAAAAACCCAGCAGTGAAATCAAACAACCAATCAGAGCAGAGTATCTGATGAAATGGAGGAGAAATGACAACAAGAAAACAGTTTACATGAAAGATGAGTAAACAGGAAGAGAGATGAAGAAAACAAGTTAAGAATCAGATAAAGTGACACTGCAGGGAGGCGAGCTCTTGCACTATAAAGAGAGAAAGAAAGGAAGCTGGGACATGTATTCGTTTTAATTTTCAAAATAAGAGCACTAGCTGTCTGCCGGATTAGGAAGAATCTCAGACTGGAGCTTTAATTCAGCTGTTACTGTCATTTCTTTGTCACGCGGCTCGATGTCCTTACATCAAAATAAAATGTTTGTAGGTGGACATTTTATTTTATTGTCAGCATAGAACAGGTTTCTTTCCAGTTTGTGTGCCCAAATTTGAACCCCACCATCACTTTTTGTTGGTTGGAAAAGTTGTTTTAAATGCTGGAACTACACACCTGAGCTCTAACTTTCAAAATAAGAGCATTTTAATTTCCCTTTTTCTCAATCAGATTTCAGTTTCAGTCTCTGCTTCCCTGTTTTTGACGCTGTACAGTGTATTACCAGTTTCCTGTCATTGAGACCACGAATCTCCTTGAGATCATTTTCCAGCTCGCCCTCAGGGACGTCACACTGGGTCTTTTTTCCTTCTTGTTGGATCAGGTATCCAACACCCTGTGAATTATGACACCCGAGGCTCGGAGCAAATAGAAGAGGAGTCGTGGATCGCAAATGAGGGAGCAAGGGAGCGTGTGGCGTCCTGTATTTTGGGGAACAGTTTGCGTTTGTTTATGCATGCAGAGAGTGACGGCTTATCAGCAGGTAACGCCGTTGCGGTGTCCTTGACGAGTCGCAGATTTTCTAAATGTTGCGGCCGAGTAAAGACGGCCACTCTCCTTCCAGGTTGGATTATTGGTTATCCCGGTGTCTGCAGCACAGTTCGCTGACCCAGCCCCACCCCCCTGCCTCCTCCTCATGCAGTGCCCTGCGGCCTGTAGATTTGCTTTTTAAAGCCCGTCTGTCCCTCCCCAAGACAACCCATTTTTTCACTCCTTACCCTCCAGTCGCCTTTCTTCACTTCCTCCATCCTGGTGCAGCTCTGAAAATTGAAAACAGAGACCGGTGTGGGGAGGAGGAAGGAGAAGAAGAAAGCGCAGCAGAGGAGTGCAAGGTCTATCTTTGTCTGCCATCTGAGTCTTTTTTTTTTCCTCTTCCTCCCCTCATTGTTCAGCCTCGGTCACTGCAGATGAAACGGCGCCCTCTGTGGTCGCTGCTGCACAGTGCACGAGCAGACATTTTCCTCTCATGTCTGCCTTTGAAATGCCCATTCTGTGTGTCATACTGGTAAAATGGAGTACTCTGCTCTCAGCTGGCACTCGCTCTTTGGCATTAAATAAATCAGTGAAATGAAAACCCGCATTTTTTTTTATTCCTTGCCTCCATTTGGGGCGCACGCCTGATGAGGTTGTGTGTTTTTTATTAGAAAGCTTTTCCAGTTGGTGCCTGCAGTTGCTGGGAGGTTTTGTTTAATGCTGATTCACTGACCTCTGCAGTCTGAGGGGGGAAATGCTCGGAGGCTCAGCAGATAATCACTTTTAGTGTTTTAGTAAGGTTTCAATACATCCAGTTTAGCAGCATAGCTCAGGACAAATGAATAATTATTATATTTGGGGAAATAAACTAGAGCTGCAACTCATAGCTGTCTATTATCAGTTAATGAAATTAAAGATTATTTTTATTTGTTATAGATGTGAAAAATGTCTTCAGATGTCTTGTTTTATCCAAAACTCAGATTCTGCTACAAAGAAAAGCAGAAAATCGTCCATTTATTTGAGATATTTTAATGTTATTTCTTTTTTTCCTATATATGTGTATTTATTTACATATACAGATACATTTTTAGAAATATTTACACATAATAGTTTATGATAAATCTGACCTTGTTAACTCTTGTTTTGTATTTCTGTGTACCTGCAGAGAGACACACATGCTCACATAGATGTCCGAAGAAGCTGATTCAGATTAAAACAGCATTTATTAAGTAAATTTAACTTCAAACCATCAGTAGTTTGAAGCTAATTACTGATTGTGTCCTCACATCACCAACAAATTGGTCCAAATTTATAAGACTTCACATCTGTATGCTGGTATTTAAAGGTGGACTCACACTTTATTTTCTTTTTATGTCTTTGCAGATGGAAGCGAGCAGAGAGTCGCTACACGGTGGAGCGAGCCGCCATCATCAGCCACTGGAACTGGCTGCAGGCTCACATCTCAGACCTGGAGTACCGCATCCGACAGCAGACCGACATCTACAGACAGATCCGCGCCAGCAAGGTCCGCTCGCATTTTTTGGAATAATAGTATACGATTTTTTTTTAATATATATACTCCTCATCGGGGAGGAGGTGTAACACTCGGGTTTTGGTTCTGCAGGGCTCAGTAGAGTTGGGAGGTGTCGCCCCGAGCACCGTGTCTGCAGGCGGGACAGAAATAAAGGCAGAGCCTGTTAATACTCAGGTAAGCAAGCTGGCAGTGCTTACATTTGTCACATCTACGGCCTCTTATTGTTCTTTAATCTTGTGCTTGTGTAGTTTTTTTGCATTTTGTGTTCTCGTCAGGGAGTCTCCTGGATTTTGTTGCGTTTCTTGTGATTTCTTGAAATTTCATCACCTCTTATGGCACTGTGGTGATTTTAAAAAGCAGCTGAGGCAAAGAAACACTTGTTTGAAGAGCTGCAGGTGTAATTAACAGCATTAATCAAGTTACTTGTAATTTAAGTAATGTGTCTCAGAATGAAGGCACAGCAAAACACTTGATTAAAATCTTAAAGCTCCAAACATGTCAGCCCTTTGAGTTTAAGCCTCTAAGTAAAGTGAAAACATCAGTGTCACTTGTGACAAATGAAATTTATTTTCAATACATAAATGTGTGAAGATGACAGCAGATATTTGATTAAACCTGCAAGTATTTGGCACTTTAATCTTCTGAGCACTGTGTGTCATATTGGAAGGTAAATGTGAGCTGTTCAGTCCTTAGTCATCGCCGCCTCACGATCAATGAAACATTCGACTTGTTTGTTTTTGTCAATGCATCTCGAGGAAATGAAATATTAAATGTTCACAGGAAATTGTCTCAGGTCTGAAAAGAATAATATAAAAGAGCCTTTGTGTAATAAGCTCCTTCAATATTTATATCCAAAATTATTGCCAAATAATTGATCACTCTCCTTTGAGTTGTTTATTCAAGCGTTGTGTAAACCGGTCCAGCTGCGGGCGTGGTCTCTAATCTTGGCGGTTTACATTTGGGACTGCTGTATTTTGATTAGTCACACCGCTCAGTGTTTCGTCGTCATCAGTGTGTGTCCTTTTCTGAGACATGTTGGTTTAAAACATGAAATCTTGTAGAAGTGATGCATCTTGGTGTCACAGCAGAAGAGGTTTTTAGTTTTCGGGAGAGCCCGTCCCTTTTTCACAAATCTGGCCTGAATAATTAAAGACGACTGGGCTTTCTGAAGCCTCTTTAAATATCCTGAGTGGCGTCGCTGCGCTTCGTGCCAGTTAACCAGAGGTGGAGTCTCACTGGTTTTCTCATCTTATCTGTCGACGCAGGATGTTGGTTCAGAACGGCTGGAGCATGCAGGCGCCGCCCACATCGCCCACACGATGGAGGCCGGCCCGTGGAAAGGTCAAAACACGCAGCCAGTTAACGGCGTCCTCAGCAGGTACAGCTGATAATGATGACCTCATTTCCAGTTCCCAGAACCTGCTCTCAGAAACACGAGAGTCCTCGATGAGAAATGATCCCAGTCAAACGATGGCAACATAATGATCATCATTTTGGTTATTTTTCAGGCAGCAATACTGCATTTATGTTCTCAAATGTGAAGATTTAAACCTCTTTGTCATTTATGATAATGAACACAGTGCCTTTACGGTTTTATAGAGCTGCTCCTAGATGACACAATCAGTCAATAGAAGCAAAAAGACCATCAGACTTACCAGTTTAGATTCAGAATAACAGAATAACTTTGTTATTTCCAAGTAGGCTTTCAGGTTCAAGGAATTTGTCTTGATATGATGGTGCGAAAATATAAACATAGCAAGTATAAAGAATAAAACGTATAAGGGGGAAGCACAAATGAAATGTAAAACGGGCATTATAAAGTTACAAACTGTATGTTGTCTGTGAAATGTGCACGATAAAGTCTGAATATGTGCGTTAATGTTGCCCATGATGATCATTAATTTCAAACCCAGTGTTATGGTTGGTACAGTATCTTTAAACTGAGATTAATTTATGGATATTTAACCCTTTAAATGTCTCAATCTATATAAACTTTTATTGCAGAAAAAGAGATAAAAGATCAAGTCAGTGTGTTCTAGCCTCAGTCTTTACTTGTGTTGATGCTTTTGTAAAGGCAGAAAATAGATTTACTTGTCGCTGATATCTTTAATTAACTCTGTTGTCACTTGAGCCAAATAAGTTTCTATTCTGTTTGAAGGTGCGAGATCCGTGACATGGTTTTTCTCCGTTTGTTGTCGTTGTTGCAGGATGGCAGAGAGCGCAGACGCCAAGCAGCCGTCGGCCCACGACAGCACGTGTGTGGCGGCGCGTACACGGCCCCTCGTCAGCTGTCGACGACGGCGGCTCATTCAGCCAAACTCGGTGCCCAACCTGAACGGCAAGGTGAGTCTCATCGTCAACGAAGCGAACGGCATCGCTAAATCCGTGTGCCGCTCTCACCGCAGAGGAGCCGAGAGGAAGCGTTTGTGTAAACGGATTTGACGCCAAGATCCGCGAGGAAGCGCTGCGAAAACATGCCGTTGACTTTTATTCTTAGACGACATCTGCACTTGCTGATTAGCTCTTTCAGTTTGTAACTGAACAGCTGAGTAAACAAGAGGAAAAGTAGGGCAAACAACAAAGAGAGTAATCGCCCTTGTGACGGCTCACAAGTTTTTAAGTTGAAGGAAGTAGATGCTGGCTGGTGGTTGATGTTTCCCCCCTCTCACAGAGACTTAAAGTTTTAAAATGAATTTTTACCTTCTTCCTTTGACATTAACAGATGATTATTAGCTGTTATTCTTCAGTGACTAATATTAGAGCTTTTCTAAGAAATACAGGTAATCTGTCACCGTGACGCATTCAGAAAGGGGAAAAAAGTGACTCATTTGATGTGTTAAATTGTAGAGAATTGCGTCCTCTCTGAGAGATGTACTTGTGTTCACGTAGAGATGTGTGTATGTACAGCTGAGCTTTACATGATGAGCCATTTTTCTGTGCACCCACAGGCCCAGAGAAGCAGCTGCATCCAGTGTAACTGCAGGGTGAACTCCAGCTGTGTGATGTGCGGTGGCTGGCCCACCCCAAGAGAGGACCCTCAGTTCGAGATGCCCACCCTGGAACGCCTGTCAAGACTGGATCTTGGCGTCCACCCCATCCTCTCCTTCCCTGACGGTCAGTGGCCGGGCTCCTCGCTCAAAGGAGATCTCAGTTTACGCAGTCATTTCCTACTCTACATCTCGAGGGGAAGACAAACAAGGAGTGGCCGCGGAGCCACTTCTCTTCAGGAAGTTCTTCGAGAACATTTTCAGTGATTATCAGTCTTCTCTCTCAGCAATGGGTGTCATATTCCCTCGAAAAAGTGCTTTATTCTCAGCGTCGGCCTCCATTCAGATGCTGTTTTAATGTGTAATCAGACAAGACATCTTTGTAATTATGAAGGAATGTGTTAGTTTTGTCCCCGAGCACAAACATGTAGTGCATTAGGCCGACACATAACTGAGACAGAGCTGTATTTACAACCGCAAGACATCAATGGATTTGGCTTCTGCTCATATAGTAGATTGCCTTTGGCCCATTCTACATTTTTCATTCTGCTGTGAATTGCTAATGTTGAGCTACAGATGGCAAATGTGCAGAATCCAGCTTTACTCACTTGTTTTCATCCTGGTGAGAGCTCTTTATTTTCATTGAATATCTTGTAGTTTTTTTTTTTTTTTACTTTATCTCTGTTTGCCCCCCCTTCAGACGTTTGTATAGGCCTTCGTCTGCAGCAGGTGATGAAGAGTCAGTGGCAAACCAAGTCGCTGGAGAGGAGCAAACCGCTGAAGAAACTCTCCCTCAAACACAAGCTCTCCTCGTCCAAAGAGAAGCACAAGTTCACCAACTCGCTCATGGCAGTCAGTAAGTAAACACGAGTCTGACGCACTTTGGGGGCTCTCTGCAGGTCCTGTAATGTCATTTAAATCAAGTTAACTGAGGGCAAGACTTCAATCACGTCTCAGAGATGACAAAATAAACAATCAGGAATAGATGGAGAGTAAACATTTCATAGTGAAATTGTGAAACCAGCCGATAAATTCTAATAACTCTGCTTTATTTTAAAATCTTACTTCATCACCCTTCTTTTCACAGTAAGAGTTTATTACAGGTTGTCCCAGTGAGGTTTTTATATTTCACAACCCCTCAGACAGCGATGTGATTGGCTGTCATCGGCCGGCCGCAGCAATAACAGCTCATCTTCTTACAGGCTGATTATTAAGTAGATTTTATTTTCATTTTAGCAGTGAAACGTATGCATATGAATATGGGAGCTCATGGATACCACTATTGATGTTTCACCTCTAAAATATAAAATGAAAAAATAATCCGGAAAAAAGGCTTAAGCTTCAAGTTTCTTAACGTTTTAACTGTTCGTTGCAGGACTGGGCCACTGTAAGAACCGTGCGGAGAAGCCGAGAGCCGTCGACAGCGGCGGCAGCAGCAGCAGCGTTGTTGGCGGTGGTGTCGGTGGCGGCGGCAGCAGCGCCGCCGTCCTGAACGCATCCCGGCTGGAAGGCCAGGCCACATACAAGACTGAGCGTCTGCAGCCCATCTCCCCTCAGTTAGGGCCCTTCGACAAGAACTACAGCCGCAAGAGGTTAAGAGAGCACTCGCTGGACCGGACCGACTGTGAGTCGAAGCCCACGTGGTGTTTTTAACGTCATATCGATGCTGCAGCTTGTTTTAAAAATGGATCTCCGAGCGAGCAGCCGTCTGATTTCTGCCTGTTTCTTCTCCTCCAGCCTCCCCCAAACTGTTCCTGGACTCCAGCAGCCCCTGTCCGAGTCTGCCCAACATGCACTCGTCCCTCCACAGCCCCCTCACACGGCAGCTGTCCACGTCTTCGGAGAACTCCACCCCACTCGGCCCCAGCAGCCAGAGCATGCCGAGCACACCTGTAAGCAAATGCCGGACCACGACGCGTTTAAGAGTTTAAAAAACCTGCAATGAAATACGACATTAAAATACGATCGTGTTAAAGTGTTAAGCTTAAAATTTGCTTGTCTGTTTTATCAGATTTACTAAGAAGTGCTGTGAACTCAAATGAAACTTAATTTGCAAAAACGTTCTACTTCCAAAGAGAAACACGTTCACTTATCGCAGTCAGCAGGTACAAACAAGTTTTTTTAAACCCAGACAGACTTTAGAAAGTGTCTGTAGCTGCTCTAATATCATTCAGATCAGATAAGCTCAGATGTGAGACTTGGAGATCAGATTTACCACGAAACACTCTAAACTGTCACCTACGAACGGGCTGAGCTCAGACACTGTTGACATGTAAGACCGACAGAGTGAGAGGTCGAGCAGGTGAGAAAGAGAAACTCAAAGCGAAACTTCATTTGCTTTGTGGTTTGTTTGTTGTTTTCAAGGTTACTGAAGCAGAAAAAGTGTCGGCAAGCAGGTGCTGACTGGCCGAAAAGTGCAGATCACGGCCAGTTTGCAGATGTGACGTGTTGGAGAAATGATCAGTATTTAAATCATTTAAAGAGGACGATTTTTAAGCTTGTGGGAGAGAGCGACATAAAAAACATGTCGTGAAATGATTCAAATTGTTTTAACATCCTTTCATGGCGTAAAAATAAAAACTCAGAGTGCATGATGGGAATTAAGAAGTGTAAATATTGTATTTTAAGCTGATGTTTCTCTTTCAATGCGACCGAACTGACTAAATTATTATAATATTAAGTGATATTTAAATCACACATGGAGATGATTTCATTGTTGAAATGTTTCGGACATGATTTCATGTTTGTTGGGCTGTGCGTCAGGTTTTGTGTCCGTCCTGTAAACATCCATCCTTTTCTCCCTGACGTGTTTTTTTCCTCCGTCAGCAGCAGCCCATCAAGAGGAGGCGAGGCGAAAGCTCCTTCGACATCAACAACATCGTCATCCCCATGTCTGTGGCCGCCACCACCCGAGTGGAGAAGCTGCAGTACAAAGAGATCCTCACGCCCAGGTGAGCACCTGAGCTGAGCACCTGAGCAGGGCGGTGTTCGTTTGGTTTCTTTTTTTCTGTGTTTATATTCTTACTTTTCTGTGTTTTTTAGTTGGCGATGTGTGGACGTCTTCTCACAGCCCATAACTGAAGAGGAAAACGAACGAGAGGTGAGTGTTCGCCACCAGCTCACTGACTTTATTTACACCCTGATCATTTGTTTAAAATCATTCACTTTAAAATGTGCAGATTATGTGAATGCATTTACTATTTAATTCAAAACTTTCCACTGATAAACTGTGGCAGTGAGTGAACAGCGACACCTGCTGGTCAAACAGCTTCAAGGTTAACTGTCAGAAGTTCAGCTTGATAACCTTTCTAAATAAAGGACAGCTGCAGCGTTGTGATTATTTTACTTCACATGAATTAATCAGCTGACTGTTTTTGATTTCTAATCAAAATAATGTTCATTTTAAAATATGAAGAAACTGTAAAACTTGTCCAAGTTGAATATTCAGAATTTGTTTTGACCCAAACTATTTTGTTCACCATCATAAGATCAAAAGTAAATTCTGATAAAGGATC
>JAVQJZ010184762.1:0-14295 GCA_036025355.1 Leiopotherapon unicolor | reverse complement strand
TTCTATTCAACCAAAATATTCCCCAAATATTTTCTGACATTCCTATATTTTTTTATCAATACACATTTACCTTAAGCATCAGATTATGTTTAAATATAGACTGTATGTCACTAAAATTTTAAGATTCTCAGTCTGATTAACTTTATTGACTTTCTATAATACTGGAAAGAAAGAAAGAAAAAAAATCACACATTGATTTACAATTCAGTTACAACAACAATGGAGCAAAGAACTCAAAGAGAAGAAAGATCACAAAAGTAGTGAGGCAGACATCAGAAGAAAGCAGATACTAAAGACCTGCAGCACTTTGGACTTTCCTTTTCAGCTCCAGCCTGTGCAGCTTTGGCAGCTCTAGGAGTGCATCTCTGCTTTGTGTCTGCCTGTGCATCTTGCGTGAGTGATAAAGCCTTTTCCAACAGAGTCCTCATCCAGTCCCAATGGCTGCCGATTAGTCTGCAACTGGAATAAAAGTGGTTGCACGCCTTGATGTGTGTGTATGTGATTTTACAGTATAAATGCATGTGTGTATGAGTGTTTTAGGTGTGCATTTCTTTCCATTTTTCTATTTCTGTGTCCTTAAAGTGCTTGTTTGTGCAAAAGGCTGCTCACACATGGACCTGTAAGTGAACCGAGCACAGTTTGTTGTGTCGGTGCAGGGTGGAGAGCTCAGCACGGGGGTGGTTGAATTGTCTGTGTGCAACCAGCAGCGGTGACCTCAGCTTCAGACCAGCATTACTCTTATCGAGCTGAATATTGATCCTCGCGTCCAAACTGTACGGCAGCCAAACGGCCGCGCCGCCGTTGCCGCGCCGGCACAACAAGACCTGGATCCATTTTACAGCACTTGACACAAACGTGAAAAACGTGTGATACGATGTTGTGTTCAAGTGATGGGTCCTATTGTGAGGCTGCTGAAGTGCGTCGCACAATAAATCCATCACATTTGGCTCCAGAGCTAAAATCATTTGGTTCTTTTTCAGTGTGTTGCAACAATTGGTTTGGCTTTTTTCAGCTCAAACCTGAATTTTCTATAAAAAATAATGTTTAAAAAAAAAAAAGCAAACATGATGTGACTGTTGAGTGTGTGGTTTGAATGTGCGACTGCATTTTAGCCACGTTCTGCTTTACATTCAGAGAGCATACTCTGTAGCTCGGATTTACATAATGGTACACTCAGCCTTGGTTATGAACTGTAGGAGACAACAAACTAGAACTGAACATCAATGAAACGCGAGCCATCAAAACGTTTAAAAGAGTCTAATCCTCACGATTGCTGCAGGAAAAGGAATTGCTCCTTTGCATTGCTTTGTGTTATTAAACGTGAACAACAAAACCCAACTGTTACAGCGGATCAGGGGGGTCGGGTTCACGTAGCCGGCTCCATTTTGGAAATAAATTATTCAAAATGCTCAACTCTGAGTGTCTGAGTCAAACCTCTTATCACTTCATATCTTCACTTTAAAAGCAAGTTGTAATGTGTGAAACATGAAGGGCGTTTAACTAAGACTAATGTGTAATCTATCCAACCTGACTTTACACATCCCTGAAGATCAGTCATTACATTTTAGTTCTTCACTATCAATGGATATATAACTTAGTTTAATACTGTTATGTCTTTATGACCAACATAAGCAAGCCTGGTCAACAGCAAGGACTGACTATTTGCATTAGTTTCTTAAAGTTAGTAATAATGTCTGACTCTGGCTTAGGTTTTCCATGAAGTCAGATGAAACGCAGCTGTGGTTTTGCATTGCTTAAGCTGCTGACTTAAGTTTTGCTCAGACTGAAAGTCCGTCTACGGAGCTGCCACCTGGTGAAGAAGTCTCCTTGCAGACGTTATGTGAAACATTTACTGCCTACAAAATGAAGTTCCTCCGAGCTGCTTTAGGTTACAAGCAAAGGTTCAGAGCAACTCCCAGCTCTAACTGATACTAATAGGTACCGGTGCTGGATTTGAAAGTTGGTAACAAATCCAATACAGGATTCGATAAAATGCTGCTGAGGCCCAGCCCTTAGATCGCAGTAGTCAAATCAATGAACCAGGTCAGTGCACATAAATGTGAGTTGGCTGCTCCACAGTGTACAGCATGTGCTCCCCATCTCTAATCCTCAAACTTGAATCTTCCTAACGAAGCTTTGTGAGAATATCCCCACCAGCGCGCACTCGAACCCTGCGTCCCTCATTATCCCAAACACTTGATCTCCGCTTTCCTCTCGCGTTCCTTCTACCTCACATCTCAGCAGAGGAAAAAACTCTGACAGTAGCTGCATCATTAAAACATGCACAGCGATACCATACCGGCCAAATCCCCCGACTTTGTGGGAGGAGAGGCTGCTCCGAAAACACAGAGAGGCTGAGCTGATTCTTTCATGCACTCTTAAAGTGGTTACTTCTCTCTTAGGAGGGCAAACCGTGTGGGGCATTGAAAGGAAAGGAAAACCATTTGCACCTGCCGTCCGCATGCATATTCTCCCCAACAGACGGTGCGCTCGGAGGCGCGGGGCCCTGTCGACGAGCAAGGGAAGGACTGGGGTGAGGAATTATTTATTTATCCAAAGGACACCGGCTTCCAGAGGGAGGAAAAGAAAGGCTGGCTCTCCATCTTTTCCCCCCGTTGGTCAGCAGCCATCAAGGGAAGAAGTGAGCTGAGCTGAGCGAAGCAGCAGTAAGTACCACCCCGACTGAGGAAGGAAGAAAGAAAGAAAGAGTGGGCGATGAGGAGGAGGAAACTGGAGGGACGAGAGGGGAAGGGCGCATTGCAGCACCACGCAAATCCAGAGAAAAAAGCACCTTCTGGGAGAGCTGAGAGTCTGACAGAAGAACTCAAACTAAAGTCTATTTCATCGGCCGTGTGCAGCCGCATCAAAGCAAATTTAAACGGAAAGGGAATCAGCTGTACTATGGCAATCAGTAGCCTTTTCAGCTGCACAGCTCATATGCTTTTATACCCTCCACTATGTAAATTACGAGTAGAAAATTGACTGAAATGTTCCCATCAGCCTAATGTATTATGTGCATTAAGCTAACACAGCTTTCAGGCCTGCAGCGCTGAAACAACCCAACTCCTGAGAGAGAAACTTTCCCCATATGGACACGTATGGAGAATTACAATTAATGCAAGGTTTTAAAAATAAAGGATGTCGACAAGCGAACCTCATGATGGCTAAACATCTCATTTCGAGCCATGGCCATCAATCCGCTGCTCCACCAGCCTCCTTTTGTCTGGTTTCAGGCTTCAGGAGGCTTCGGCTGCAGGGATATGCTCCGGTTCAGCCACAAAAGCACCTCTGAGCTTCGACGGCAGAGTTAGGTGATCAGTTCACTTCATCCCAAAGGCCTGAATGTGAGTTTTAGGAGTTTTCTAAGCACTAAAACAGGAAAGGGCCTTCTCTGCACTGACAGTTGGAAGCTCTCTATTTTCTATAATATAATATCTTCCTTTGCGGAGGATGGCAACTGTGGGTTCAGAATAGCGGCAGCTCAGAGTCGGGGCATGAAAGGGTGAAGAGAAACTTGTCAAACCACTCCTGCGGCGCAGAAACTGTGAGTTCGTTCAGCATGTTCCCGACACTTTCTGCACAGCATTAACAACCTCATCGCTCAGGCAGGAACGGCAAACGGTGAGCAAAACTGGAATTGGAGGATGTGGACTGCGACGGTGAAGAAGTGGAGGATGCCGAAGAAAAAGATTGACGTGTTTCTGTGGATGTTTTGACGTTTGCTCTTGGCTTTGACCTTGGAAGCCATTTTAACTGCTGTCGATCCAAGCTGTCTGCAAAACAACAAACTGAAAGACATTAAAGATCCACCTTTCAAGTGTACGCATTATTTGAGGATTGATTTTTTTAGTGTCTTTAGCTTTTTTTGTTTTCGGAGTTGAACAAAAAAAACTATGAGATCGTCCACACCAACTTCTACCTCAACCAAACTGGATGTACGAACTCTAAATGTGACAAAGAAATACAATAAGAAACAGCTCACCACCTTATTGTCTCCCAAACCTTACACACAATCAGTCTGGGGCTCATTTCATTTTGTGAGTCGACAGCCGGCAGAGTGAGGGATGGATGTGAAAAGAGAGAGGACTGATAGAAAAGGGCTGCGAGTGATTCATCTTCCTGAGCTGGGGCTTGGTCAGGTGGACGCAGGAGTGCAGACCACGTCTGGTTTTAATCAATGGAAATTCCACCTGGAGCAGAGGCTGAAAGAGCCAAAAAATTGAGAGAGAAAGAGAGAGAGAAAGAGAGACAGAGTGGCTCGACGAAAGGCAGAAAATTTGTAAGAGGGAGACATCAAGCAAGGGATGAAAAGCGCGCCACAAGAGAGCCCCAAAAATGAGAGATGTCAGGAATTAAAAAGCAGTTTCTGATGATAAAGATGACGCGCGGTAAATAGGAGAGAATAAAAGACGGAGATAAATGTAATAAGCATTACAAGGAGAAGCGCAGGAGACAGCAGGAATTAGACCATTTAACATACGAGGGGCCGGGAATCAAGCTCCCAATCCATCTTTTAAAGTGCCGGAATGAAATCCCCATTCATCATCGCGGGGCGAGGATATAACTAAAGAAAAGAAAGTGGCAGGTTACAATGCCCCTGTCTTTTATCGAAGTAGTCTCCGGGGACGACAGCAAAGAGTTCCCGACTTTCTGAAAGGCAACAGGAAGATAGAGCGAGCGTTTGATTAAGTAATTCGCTGTTTACTGCCACAGACTCATCCGTCATACGCGCCGTTTGCTTAACAACTCTTGAAATGGAAGTGCTTAGCAATTAAGATTGAATTGCAGAACGGAGAGACAGGTTCAAATTATATGTGACGCAGTAAAGGAGGCTATTAATTTGGGTTCAAAGAGAGCATGGCCTGAGGGGGGGATAAAAAGAAGCACTAAAGCGTGTTACACTGTCTGAATGTGTATGTGCACGGCCAGCAGCGCTCATTCTCCGTCCTAAAGTCTGCTTCCAACCTATTTCCAGCTCTACCCGGAAGAAACGCAGCAAACGCAACGTAATTAGTGTACATCTGACAACACCTTAAATAAACTTGAAGCGCCCTCTGCAGAGCCCGCACGAGGCCGCTTGAAAGTGACGCCCGATTAATTCAGGTTTCATCAGTCAAGTGAAGAAAGGCTGCTTCCGCTCACACCTTCCGTTGGCCAATCAAAGTTGTGATTCGGGCGTCCCATCGCTGCCGGCCTCTCAAAGCGGCAGATCAAAGCTCAGCGGGATTCAGTCTGGCATGAACGAGACCTCGCCGGTGTCGCTCCCAACCTTAACACCTTCATTCAATTTCTGCTTCATTTCACTCCACAGGAAACGATTCTGAGTTACGGCACCTGAAAACTTTTCAAAACCAGAATGAAACATCATTTGTTCGTATAAAAAAAGTGGACTATGAGGTAAAGTAAAGCAAAGCAACTCATTTAATCAAAAGCAAAATGGATGTCATATAAACTTCTTCAACGCAAGTACAATTCCTTCTTTATTCTTTAAAACAAAGAAATCACATCTCTCAAATGTTCTTAAACACATAACACAGCTTTATAAGAAAAAAAAACATTTAAAAAAAACCTTTAGTAAGGAGCTGATAAAGAAAATATATTTCAGGGTCTTTAAATAAAGAAATTAGATAGTGGCCATTGAATTAAGTGCCACTGCGGTAAGTAACTGAGCCACAAACAAGTGCGGAGACAGGATGATGTGCTCTTAATCTTGATAGATGCAGCACAATTAACACACTGTTGTGAATCATTTATAGGAAAAACAGTAAGCCTGAAATGGGTTTGACTCAGAGGGAGAGCCTGTAAAAAAAGAGCTGCGATTTATTGAAAATGTGATTGTTCAAACATAAAAAAACTCAAACAAGCTATGCTAAAGCTTCGCAGCCAAAGCATCCATCACAGAAGATGAGTGCATATTTTGCATCAATCCACTCAGCGGTGCTTACAGATACGTCTGATTGAGTGGAAAGTGATGCTTTTATCGTCAGCCAACAAAAAAAAAAATCTTTTTTTTTTTGTTGCTCCTGTCAGTTTTGCACATTTGATTCTTTTATCTCGTAGCCTTGGGTTTACAGTAGGCTTTGAAATTGTTCACCTGTGGCGCACACAGCTCTGGCACAGAAAGAAGACAAAGCACAGAGGTGGCATTGGAGGACGACTCGAGGCGGCTCCGGCCTTTTAGTCTCCGTCACATTCCTGTGCCAGCCGGCTGTCCGGGTGTCCCTCGAGGCCAGAGCCCCAGCACTAGATCACAGGGAGTGTCAGAAACGCACAAACACACACGTATACAGTGGCACAGACGACTTGTCCCGTCCTCTGTCCTCAGTATCAAATGGCTGTTGTCAGCAGAAGCAGAGCCGCCGTGCTGGATTCAGGCCAGGTCATTTCATTTCAGAATATTTCACAGCAGCGAGGTCATTGTGCTGAATCAGAGAGCCGAGCAGCCCCCGTCACCGCAGACCTGCCGTTATGGTTTTTAATACTGATCAGAAACTACGCTGCTTACAAATTATTCCTTTTACTTGCGGCTCGGGATTACATTTTTATTATAATTCCAAGTTAGCTTCTGTAATATAACATGTGAGCTCTCACAGTGAGCGCTTTCTGAAAAGTTCGACTAATGTATTGTGATTTTCTGTACTTTTTCCAAGTTAAATGAGTATCTAATACGTCAATACACAGTAAAACTCAAGATAAAAACACACAAAGATAAAAGATTGATTATTTTGTTTTCTCTGAACAAATTCAAAGACAGATGGGATACATGGCTGCTGAGGGCTAATAAGTTATCATTGTTTTAGCTTTGTTAATATGAAGCCTTTCTTTCATTTCTGTCAGTCCTTAATTCATATGAAACCAGTGACAACCTAAGTATCATGTTCCAGCATTTAAGTACAATTGATGAAGGAATCAGTCTATTAGATGAGACATTAATTAACAGGAGGCCACAGATCATCATCATCAGAGCCTCTCTGACTAATGCCGGCTCCGATTTCCGTGCTACGACAATCAAGAAGATCACAATGAGACGATTAATTTTCATTCACATAATGACAAACACAGAAAAAGAGTTTCGTAGTGAGTAGTTAGCTCTATAAATAAGATGACACGTTGCTCCTGAAAGCAAATCTCCTCCGAAGTGTTTTATTCTGATAACACCTGAATCATTACGACGACAGTACATTCACTGAAAATCTCATAAAACCACCGACCGACACCATACGTGGCTGTATGAGTTCAGAGAACAAGCCGTTTCTGTGTAAACAAAATACTCGAGTATAATAGATGTTATATTGTTGCTGCCAACACCTGCAGAGCGGAGCAAGCTCGTGGAAATTACAAAACAAAAAGTTCAGACTTCAATCTCTCTCCTGTCGTACGCGGTGCCACAATTCCAAATGCATTGCCTGTTGAAGATTATAAAAAATCTTTAGTGTTTGATGAAACTAATCCAAGGCACGCAGCTCGTGAAAGAACAAAGGCTCGAAGACGCACCAGGAGCTCCCGCCAACACGAATCTCTCACAGAAATATGCAGCCACTGGAAAACACTCATTTACATCATTTACACCGTGGGTTTCCTTTGTGATAGAAAAGAGAAATTGCAACGTGGGAAAAAGACAATCAGGGAGAGGGGAGACAAGGAGAGGGACGGAGCGAGGACACCTGAAGTTAAACGCAGTCTAACCGCCACAAATTGTCTGTTCTCTGCCTGTTTTATGTCTTGTTTATCCCTCTCGCCGCAGAACACAAGCGGCCCTCTGTCACTTGTGCCGCCTTAATGAATGGGAGCACATCTTCAGCAAAGTCAAAGACGTGTGGGCACCGCCGCCACCACCGCAGGTTTGTAAAGCGCCAAGGGTGTCTGGGCGTCGTGCCAGCCGGGCCTGTCGAAGCAGCGAGGGTCACCGAGTGTGGCCGAGGAGGTTCACTGTGGGAGACGCAGGACTTCAGACCTGAAGCTGATAGAAGTGACTGAGAAAGAAACAAGCTGCAATCCCACACCATGCTTAGAGCGAGCTATGACGATGTTTAAGATAACATTACACTCCCAAATTTCTGGTGACAGTTTGGGGAACCCGATCTCCTGCTTCAACTTAACAATATGCACAGACGGGGCTGTGTGGAAAAGGTTTCAGTTTTCCCAGTTTGGCGTGGAGCAACCCCACCCATCACCTGGAATGCTGACTGTGAGCGAGGCCTTCATCGCCCGCCGTCAGCGATGGACGTCACAAATGCTCTTGGCTGAATGTGAGCAAATCCCTGCAGCTCACCTCCAAAATAAAAGCCCTCCCTCTAACAGCAAGAGATTAATGCCAATGGTTTTGAAATCAGATGCAGACCAATCACATATTAAATCTGAGTGTCCACAAACTTTTGGCCACTTACATATTTTAAAAACGTATCAGCTATTTTCTGCAGGGTTATAATAATGAGAAATATGAAACAAGGACAGACTTGCAGGTTAAGAAAATTCAAACATTTCGGATATTTTCATCGATCCCAAGAGAGCGCAGGGCAGCCGAAGGCTCTTCCACACACAAAGTGAGACATCTGCATGTAATAGCAGCTTGAGTCAGCTGGCCGAGCCGCTGACCTTCAGTCAAAGTCCTCGGCCACTTCCAATCACTCGTGTCTGCAACTTGAAAGCTGCTGACCAGTGCTTGAGAGAGAGCTGTGAGGAGAGGATTTCTCTCCTGTTGTCTTCTCAGTTCCCCCCCGGGGGCGTCATATTTCACTGGAGCCGAAATGAGAAGCGAAACCAAGAAAATGAGAGAGCAGCATGTATCTTAATAACACACACACACGCACACACACAAACACACACACCTGCCTGTCTGACCCCCGTGGAAACTGCTGCAGTGACGTGACGTAAGCATTCATCCATCCAACCTTTATCACACGTTCATTTATCCAGCTGTCAGCTGATCTCTGCACACTGAAGCGATTACAGAGAAAGAGACTGCAAGGACACGCAGAATGACAGCGTCTGACAGGCCACTGCTACAGGAAACCTTACCTGACCTTACCTCACACTGTATTTATTATTCAGTATGTTTTACAGCCGTGCTGACCTACATTTAATCTCTCGTGTAACTGTTTTTGGATTACGTTTCAGCTACACCAATCCATATTTTTACACTAACAATGGACCAGTGTGAATAGAAACTCTGACAAATGACAAACCCACAGAGAATTATCATCGGCTCTGCAGATATCTGGAGGAGTTTTACTTTTTTTTAGCTCATTTTTACTGCACATACTTTACTTTCCTTGTGGCTGATTTCAGATCAAACCAGTGCTAAAAGGAGGGTAAATATTGGACTTAAACTCATAAACTGGGCAGAATTGAAATCTAATGTTGCATGTTTGATATATTTTGCTTTAGCGCTGCTCTCTGTGATTGGAGTCTGACAGCAGGAAAGTTACAGTAAAAAATGACTGTCTGTCGCAGCAGACGTGAAGAAAAAATGCTGCTTAATATGCTTTTCAATTTCGCTGTTTGCCAAATGATCTGACTTCCCTTTTCATCAAGGACAGTGCTGATGCTCAGTCTACTTTTTATACCCGTGTCACACGCTTATTTTCGGCCGAGCGATTAATCCTTCAGTTCCCTTTTCAAACGTGAAACACATCTTTCCTTGTTGCCTCCTGACTCAAGCTCCCCACCGACGTCACGTGACGACACCTGAGCCGCCTCCATTCACTGACAGAAGACTGTGAATTGTGGCCTACAACTCCAAACAGCTAATAAGTAGACCTTTCAGCTTGTTATTTTGCCACATCCAAACATCAACAACAACTCTTCCTATGCAGCCACAGATAACTGAGTGCAGTGAAGTCTTATTCTAAAAGTACTGTGGTAAATTAATTTACACATTTTCCCACCACAGCCTGTGCTGGGCCCAGATGTTTTGGTTTTTTTAAACATAAATATATTTGTCATTCTGAGTAACACCATTTCGCGCTCAGGACTGCTTTTGGGACCTCAGCCATGGTTTTAAAAAGGGCTTGACTGAGGCTGCTATCATGGCGGGTGATGAATGGGGCTGCTGGCCAACACTAGCAGAAGCAATCTGCTGTGAGCGGGGGCAGACATTTACTCTGCCATCAAACATCCAGCAGCTGATTTACACATCGCGAGAAAGAGCGCCGCTTCCTTCCCGCCGAAGCTACCTGAGGTCCTTCAGCACTTTGTAAACAGAAATATGAAGACGGGCCCGAGCGTTTATCCCACCGGGGTCAGGTGAAGGAGCAGGGACAGGTGTGCAAAAAATGACAAGGTAATGTTACCTCCTGTGGCTGAATGAATGCACAAAGGAATGTGTGTGTGTGGAGCTCATTCATCACGTCCTCACCAAGTCTTACACCGGGCATCGTTTAGTTTCTGTGATCTGAGCTCCTTTACCCCGCTGTCGGCAATAAGACGGGAGCGTTGGCGGGTCAAGCCACAGGGAGTGTTTGAAGGTGGTGGGCGGGGGCGCCAGGTGTAGAGGTCAACGAGGAGGAAGAAGAGGAGGCTTTTTAACTTTTTTAACATGCTTTAACTGCATTACATGGTGCTCATGTGCACATTTTGCTCTACAGCAGCCCGACAGAGGGCTTCTTTGAGCTGCAGCGTAACGGGGCAGCGGGGGGAGGGGGAAGTGTGGTGAAGTACGAAAGCCCAGGCAGACACCGAGATCCTCAAAAGGAGCTCTAATGGACCTTGAGATCCAGGTGGGGGACATGAAAGAGGAACAGGTACGGCGACAAAGCTTTGGGGTCCTTTTCTTTGTGAGGGAAAAGTGAGTCCAGTGCGACGGGAGAATAAGTCTGAGTAGGCGGTCGAATTTGCAGAAACTGCCCAAAAAGCTGATGTTTATAAAGCACATGCTGAAAGCGCTTCATCAACCAAACCCTCCCGGCCAAATATCCACTGTTTAAGGGCTGTTTTTTTTCCTTGTTGGGGAGGGACGGCGTAACGAGGCGGCAGTCGGCCGCTTATCTCTGTCACGCAGACGTTTGGCCTCCGGTCTTCCATCACTTCACTTCCTTGTTAACAGGCTGCGCGGAAAACCGGAGCGCCACGTGACGCTCAAACTGTTGACTACTCGCCTGCTCTCCACGCTCCGCCACCTGGGAGAGGCCACCCGCGCTCGTTTGATGTTTCGAAATAGGAGGCGAGCGGCAGACGGGGATGCTGAGACAAATGTTTTTTCCATTAATCAGCCGGATGGCGAGGATTGATTTTAGGAGACACACAGGTGAATCTCATTTCCTTCTTGGCTTAATCCAACATTTCAATTTACTCCGGCTTTCATCCAACGAGTCGGAGAGTAATAGATTTTTGAACAATAAATAATTCAGGTGATTGTGATTAAACTTCGTCTCGTGCCGCGCTGTGAGACGCTGGTTTGGGTGCCGGCGAGCCTCTCAGCGCTCGGACGGCGACGACGGGGCCTTGAGAGGCGACTGTCTCTGTTTCTGCCAGGACATTAATCACTGTCACACTCCCCTCTTTCTCTGTCTGCCTCGGTCTGAAACGTACCCTCCTGCCCCCGCCGAGAGCCACTTCAATCGTCATAGTAACCAAAGCCAACCGCCGACCAAACTCAGCAGTGCTGCAGAGGTAGCGGGGCAGGAAAAATGGCTCTACAGATGAACATTTGCAGCTTGGGTGGGGGGGGTGGGGGGGGGGTGGGGGGGCAGGACTTCTATGCATCGACTTTTCGTTCCAGTTTGTTGACTTAAACATTTGTTTCAGACCCGTTTGTCAGTCAGAGCGACCTTTTTGTGGCACGCTGCAGCTGATCCTCGTGTCAAACATCAAAAAAGGACTCTACTGAAGGGTCTGCGCTGCTCATTTGATTGACATGTTGTCGTATGTGTGCGCCCCCCCCCCCTTCAGCACCAGTTAACTAATGAGCTCTTGATTAAGGCTACACTCGCAGCACCATCCCCCTGCAAGCCTCAAGTCCAGAAATGAGCCTCCAGCTCAAACGCAACATGAATCACAAATCAGCCACTTCGGTGGAGAAAAACTCCAGTCCTGTCTGTTGGCTTAAAACCAAGAGATTTCTGGCAAGAGCCAAACAAAAAGGTCAAAAGATAGAGTGGAATAATTTCTCCAGAACGTCTGGCAGGTTAAACTGGAGCAGCGTTAGGTGCTCATTGCTACCCAGGTCAAATAGGAAAAGCTATCAAACGCAGAGACTGAATAATAGCTCGGTCTGATTCTCTGTGAGATGTTTTGGCGTCTGAGATGGGAAACAGGCCTATAGCTGCCACACAAAAGAGTATGTGCTCTCTGTTATTGCTCCCCTTTGTCACTCACTCCTCAATTCAGCAGCATGCCTTGTCTTGTCCACACACACGCACACACAGAACACTGATTATCCAGAGAAAAATGACCACAGGCATTGAAAGCAGATTGTGGGAGAAACTGTTGCAGGGGCTTCTATGAGATTGAGAAAAAAATGAAGATAGTGTGAATTAGATATGAATAGTGATATTATCAAGTCAGATGATATGATCAAGTCAGCGTGACAGAGGAGAGAACATATTAAAGCAGTGAACACTGGTAACAAAAGGTTTTTAAGATCTAACAACAATAATAACACAGGCTCTGAAATATTATGAGATTACCAAAACGATAAAGAAATCATCATAAACTATAAAAACATCGCAAGCAGCGTGTGTGTCACTGCGCCCGTCCATGATGTGCTCCTCACTCGACTATTTGTGAAGCATCCTCTGCACTGCTGTTTACCGCAGGCTGACAGAATAGTTTGTTTTACAAACACAACCAAAGACAAAGCAATGATCAAGTCCTTTTCACCATAAAATAATCTAATTCAGTTATGATTTTTTAATAACTGAATTGTTATTGATTTATTTGTACAAGTACATTGTTTGAATGCCATTTGATTAAAGTCAGAAGAGCTACAGCGACTAACAACATGACCAGAAGCTTAACCAACCGTTCAGAAAACATTTTAGAGACACAAAAACAAATCAGAACTGAGCTGACACAAATAATATAAAAAATCATTAAAACAAATTATTTTCATGGTAAACTTGACAATTCATCATGAGAAGTTTTTAGGTCACATAGTCTGTTGGAAATTTATGTGGAACAGGAGATGGGATGAAGGAGGGGTAAAAAAAGCATTGATGGGAATGGGAAGGATAAAGTTTTCTCTCCTCTGTCACCCTCTCCAGTGAATTCAGCCATTGCATCACACTTCCAGCCAGCGTCTGACAATAGGACGACTGCTCTCATCATATTCAGCGCCGCGAAATCATTAGGCTGCGTACTGCAAATCACAGCCTGACATGTGGTTGTCCAATTACACGTGCTACGGGAATGAAGGGTTGTGGGGTACGATTGGAGAGCGGAGACCAGCTGCCCGCCATCGCTAACTGCTGATTTCCTGGCCATTACTGCAAATATGGAGAAAAAAAAAGAAAAACAGAAGCTGACACACATATGCAGGCATGGACACAAACACATGGGTATGCAAACAAAACAGGCACATGCACGCCACGCCAGACTACTGACCAGCGGAGATGCATGTGCTGCTTTCTCTAATGAGCCAGTTATACGACCTATCGGAGGCAGTTAATCAAAGTCTCGTACTGGAAGCAAACCAATGCTAATAAAACTTTAGGTAAACACATCAGGAAACTCTGATCTGCTTTAGCTAATTGCCTCCAAACCCGCTGGTATTGTTGCGATGACAAACTGAGCCCTGACAGCCTCTTACAATGCCCAATAATCCCAAACACAGTGGGAAAATTTGGTAAAGCGTATTATGAAATCAGTCTTTTTTTGCTGTCAGCGTGTAAATACATAGCTAGAAAAATACCACAGGAGTCGCCACTGTGTCCTAATCCAAGCCTTGTTTGGAGGGCTTACTGCAAACCTATTACTTTCACTGAGCACAGACGCAAGAAAGGAGTTTAGCTCTCACCCTGTGACTCCATTTGGAAGAGATGCAACCATTTTAGAGGGTACCGCGGGGTAAAAATGAGCCTTATTCCATTAGGAGAGTTTCTTAAAGCAGTGCACAATGGGGCTTTTCAAAGTAAAATACCTGAAACCCAGAGATCCTCGAGAGGAATGCAGAGGATTCAAAGCAAAAGTGAGGGTTTGATGGAGGCACTTAACAACACTTGTACACTTTGCACAGTAGTTTTTATATATTATTGAAATGTAGAAAAGAACTGCATTTACGTCAAAATGTTTGTAGACTATTACAGATTGATATGTACTCTATCAGTACTTGAAATTTAATACGTTTGGATAACATGA
>JAVQJZ010184704.1:0-14228 GCA_036025355.1 Leiopotherapon unicolor | reverse complement strand
GCTCAGGGTTAGAGGGATAAACACTTTGATGTCTCTTACAGAGACCTACTTCCCAACTATGCTTTTATCTGAAGGAAGGGGCCTGTGACTGGAGCCAGAATTTGATGAAGTCAAGTCAGTAGAGTAAGATGTGATTCTCCAAGACAATGTTGAGTAGTGGATCCAAATATTTTTAAGGCATTCGTTATCAGCATTTATCAAAGAAAATGTATTGGTAAAAAAATCTTGAGTTAAAACATTAATGGGCTTCAAAGACTAATGGTAGTCATAGTATTAGTAGTAAAGAGGACAATAAACTGGGGCAGTTACACAATCTGTGGACCAAATGTTTCCAGCCTGGCTTCATTCTGTTTCATGTAATGTCTCTGTAGTGACCTTTATGTGAGCAATCTAATCAACTGAATCAAGTTAGCTTCACTGAGGCTATATTCAGAGCTTCCCATCACCGATACTAAACAATAGAAGGAGGGACAGGAGGGAAATCCTCCAAACTAAAGGACACAATTATGTTTGTGAGTGCCTTTAAAGTTGAGAGCATAGTTGGAACATCTCTAACCTCTTTGCTGTGACCTCTGCCAGAGGAAAACTAAACATAATGGTATTTTGTATATTTCCCTCATTTCAAGGAATTTGATCTAAGCTTTCAAAGATTTTACTGGCTTGTTAAAAACACGCTATGCAGTTAGAATGCAGAGTAAGATTAGATACTAGATAATGTTCTTGACGTTAGGACTGCTCACTTCCAACCACACCTCTCCTGTGATGGTAGAAAAAAAAAAGAAAAACATATGAATAATGGCTGAATTATATGAAGTATGTGGAATATCTGAAGTTGTGATGAAAGGTTGATGCTAAACTGGATAGCTGGTTAATAAATTTGAATAACTGTATGAAATGTGTTTTTTTTCTTTGTTTTCTTTTAAGAAATAGGCAGAAGAGGTTTGAATAAATGGAAAAGTAGGAAAGAGTGTAAATTGTACAAAGTTCAAAAGTTGAATAACACATACTTTAAAGTTCCTGGCAAAAAATTGTGAATGATTAGAGGAGATTTTGGAAAACGCCTGAAAAGATGTGTATGAGGATGTCTGAGTACACTGTGTGTGTTTGTGTGTGTGTGTGTGTGTGTGTGTGTGTGTGTGTAAGCACTGTCATTTCCTGCTGTAAGTGAATGCACAGTCAAACTATACTTATTAGCTCATCTCAGTCAGCTGTGTGTCCCCACCTTCAGTCAAAGGTTGCTATGGTGACTCCTACCTCCTGTGATCATATCCTTCATCACTGAACAACATAGGTTTGAGTGCTTTCTTTCAGTTTCACACACTGCACTCGGTACATACAGAGTAAACAGAGCTGGACTTGAACCTCCGTCTGATGACCTGGATCATTTCTGGATAATTTCTCATTTCACTCAGCAGGGTAAGGACTGAAAGTAACTCAGACAGAAAGCCACAGGGAAAGCTGACAATGGGGCCTCAAACTCTGATTACGGGTGACTTTGCTGCAAAGACAAAAATTGTGTGCAGTAAAAACACCAATATCTGTTTTCCAAACAATATGGTCTCTGACTTGGCAGAGAGGATCCTGCACATCATGGCTGCACACCCAACTGTGAAAAATGCACTGCACACAGGGTCAAATGATGCGGGAAATGATGCAGTCTGAAGTTCTGACGCAGGATTTTATGGAACTGTTGAACAGACTGGGCTCTCTGAATGCTGAGGTGTTTATCAGTGGCCCTCTATCACCAGTCAGAAGAGGAGTGAGAGTTGGCACTGAACACGGGGCTGTCAACTGTATAGACCATCCTCTGCATTTTACTGAAAATTTCAACTTTTTCTGTGACAAAAGACATCTCTTTCAGGTAGATGGGCTTTACCTCAACAAGTCAGGGATAAAACTGTTCACCTCAAACATCCTTTACTTACTGCATCACACATCTGCTCAGCCAACAACAAGAGGAATTAAAAGGGGAGGACATAATCCAGAAACACTGAAACACCTCAGCCCCTGTGTGAGAAGAGCTTTGATCATGGGAGACATCATAGCTGAGAGGAGGACTCTCCACTCCACACCAACACCAACAGCAACGCAACACCAATGCAACACCAACGCCTGAGAGGACCCACCTCCTCCATCCTCCCAAACCACATCCAGGTCACCTTCCTCTCTCATCTCCCTTTCTCCCTCCTCCCTTATTTTGGAGTTGTACGAGGTGCTCATTGCTGGAATTAAACTTATACCACCCTGCTCCATCAACTGCTTCACTAATGTACAATTACTGGCTCATATCAAATTATTTTTTAAGTAAAATAATTGAAAAAGCTGGAACTTAACATCTACAGTATAGTTGTTTCTTCCAGTCAGTTCTGCTGCCAGAGTGCATTACTCCCCCTCTCCACCTCCTTTCTCCACATGAGGAAACAAAATATTCACATAATCTTTTTGAAATTCATTAGTTAGTTATGCCTCCATAGGCTTAGACTGCTGGGGAGCTCCCACGACGCACTGGGCACCTCTCCCACTTCCTCTTTCTTTGCTCCATCTGTCTCTGCTTCCTCTACACATATTTCAAAGTCTGCATTTCTGTCAACTTGGTAGTTTGTGCTGGAGGACTGAAAGTATGTTTCTCTCAAATCCTTGGTGCTTCACTTGCAACAAAATATGCATATTGTGTTTAATGTGAATACTCTCATGTCCTATAAAATGCATGTTACTGCCGGAGTCCTGGTCCTCTTTGTTCTCTGTCAGTCTTGCAGGTTCCTCACTGGTTCTGGTTGTGATCCACCTGTCTGATCTTTGGCCTGGTGGGAACATGATCTGTGTCTGTGTTGTGAAGAGAAGGTCGAGTGGACCAGAGCTCCATATGAGGACATCTACAGATGCATCTGGACTCATTTCCATTTCCTGTGATAAATTCACAAATGGACTAAACACATGTATTATTGATAATGATGTTCTCTGTACATGTGGCATCTATTGCACGGCTGTCCGTCCCAGGGAGAGGGATCCCTCATCTGTGGCTCTTCCTCAGGTTTCTTCTTTTCCCTTGAAGGGTTTTTTGAAGTTTTTCCTGACCCGGTTCGAGGGTCTAAGGACAGAGGGTGTCTCAACTGTACAGATTGTAAAGCCCTCCGAGGCAAACAATGTTTGTGATTTTGGGCTTTAAATAAATAAAATTTGAATTTTGAATTTTGAATTTAAGGTGTTATAAATGAATATTTATTGACTGAATGAAGTGTGCTGACCTGTGAAATGACAGCAGTGTTTCAGTAACAGGAAGCTGCCTTCTGTTGGAAAAGTGCTTAATTTAGTTTCATGAATGGGGACAAAGATAAAGTAAAAGGGTCACTAATTTATTCATATTTATTCATATGTATATATGAAGGTGAGATCCGGTTAAAAACACGCTGACTTGTTCAATGAGGTGAAGAAATGAATGGATGGAGCAGGTGAGGAGGCTGACTGCGTCGGTGTGCGTGGTGCCGTGAAAACTCGGCGGAGTGAGCCCTCTCGCGACGGGAGCATCTCCGGGGAAGCGCGCACGCGCCGGCAGACTTCCGCGACGCCTCGCGAACTCGACGGGAGCGAGAGCGCGAGAGCAGGAGGGGATTTCCAGCGCGCGCCGCTTCCCGGAGCCGCCGCCGTGTTTTGCTTTCGGTCTGGACCCAGAAACGGAAAGAAGCGGCCCTTCTCCCGGTGCCCCTCCGCCGCACGCCCGCACAGCCCGGCCGACACGCCGAGCAGGTAACTCCGCGCTCCCGCCGCGCGCCGCGCCGCCACCCGCCGAGGCCCGCCGAGGCCCCGGACACACACACCGGACACACAGAAACACACACACCGGACAGACAGAAACACACACACCGGACACATAGAAACACACACACCGGACAGACAGAAACACACTGGACACACAGAGTCACACCGGAGAGACAGAAACATACCGAGCACACACACCGGAGACACCGGCTCACCTTCCGGGACATAGACGCAAACATACAAAGGAGAGACAGAAACATTCAGGAACACACCGAAACAAACACGCACAAACACACGGACAGACTCCGCAGCCTGTGTGTGTGTCCGGAAACATACCGGAGACTCCGGACACACACAAACAAACTGACACACACACAGACCCCGGAGCATGTCCGGTGTGTTTGTGTGTGTTTTCAGCTTCAACTCGGTGTGTGTGTTTGTTTTCAGTTTTAACTCGGTGTGTGTGTTTGTTTTCAGTTTTAACTCGGTGTGTGTGTGTGTGTGTGTGTGTTTGTTTTCAGCTTTAACTCGGTGTGTGTGTGTGTGTGTGTGTTTGTTTTCAGCTTTTACTCGGTGTGTGTGTGTGTGTGTGTCGGCTCCGACTTCTCTGTCAGACTTGAATCTCTGTCCTACATTTCCCAGCAGCCTGCGCGCTGACAGCAGCGATCAGCCCGAGTTTGAGCTGCTTTCGAAGTCTGGTTGTATTTGGTTTGTGTTTGTGTTGTTTATGTTGTGTTGTTTGTGTTGTGTGTTTGGTGTGTGTCTGTGTAGTGTAGTGTTGTGTTTGTGTTGTGTTTGTGTGTTTGGTGTGTGTTTGTGTAGTGTTGTGTTTGTGTGTTTGGTTTGTGTTGTGTGTCTGTTTAGAGTTGTGTTGTGGTGTGTGTCTGTGTAGTGTTGTGGTGTGTGTTTGTGTTTGTGTGTTTGGTGTGTGTTTGTGTTGTGTTGTGTGTGTTTGTGTGTCTGAGTAGTGTTGTGGTGTGTGTTTGTGTTGTGTGTTTATGTTGTGTTGTGTTTGTGTGTTTGGTGTGTGTCTGTGTGCGACCTGTGCAGTGTTGGTGATGTGTTCATGGCCTGCAGGAAATCACAGCGCTGTCTGTGTGCTGAGCTGACAGGTGACATGTAGACTTCAGGTGAAGACTCAGATCAGGTGTGATTGAGGTCCAGCTGTCAGACAGTGAAGTGCTCCTGTTTTCACACGGACATACCTGAAGCTTTTCCTTAAACCGCAGCCAGTAAACGTCCCTCATTGTGCAATCAGAAAACAGCACGTTGCTACACAGTGTTTTCTCTGGCAGTTCGGAAACTAGTTCAGGCCACATGATTAATGACCTTTTTCTTTCCTCTGAAACTCTTCGTCACCTGTTTTCACTGCTACGGCCACACCAACACGCTGAACGTGCTAAGCAGCCGCAGACTGAGCGTGTTTGAACCTGCGCTGCCCACACAGTGAGCTCCTGACGCCGTGCTGCAGAGAGCCGGATGCAGCTGGAAGTTTCAGCCCTGTGGCTCATGAGGGATAATGTTCAGTATTTGATGCGGTGCCATGTCGCCCTGTCTGACCTGTTGAGGAGCTCGTTCTCACGTCAGGAGTGTGTTTGGCTGCTGTGCCAAGCTCTGGGAGTGTCAGCGCTTCGCTGGCTGAGCCGGACTTTGATCACATCAGACCGCAGGGATCACGGCCCCGCTCTTAAATCAAATGTGGTGGGGTGGGAAAAGACGGCGCTCGCCGTTTTTATGTCTGCTTTTCGTTCTCTCTGTCGTCCTCGCTCCTGTCTTTTATTTTCTTGTAAAGTGTTTAATCCAACATGTAATCAGACTGATCCGCATGAATCTGTGTACTGACATGACTGCACATCCACACAGGATTTGATAGTGTTGTGAGCAATGTTTTATGACACCCGTACTTTACAACCGGACTTTTTTATCTTTACTATCACGGACAAAATGGAGTCATGTGTTTCCTTTGTTTGCTCACAAAGGATGTGTGTTTGTATGAAAAATATCTGTGAGTGATTGTTTCCTCTGACAGTGGTTGCACTGTCGTGTGATGTTTGTGTTGCTGCCTGAGCAGCATCAGATTGAGTTGTTAAAGGTGCTAATGTACAGAACCTTTTGAAGAAACATCACATTGTTTGAGTGTGATGGATCATCACACACACATGTTGCTGTCAGTAACACACATGTCTGACTATGTGTGTGTGAATCTTTGTGTGCTCACAGGACACGATGCCGGTAGAGAGAATGAGGATGCGGCCCTGGCTGGAGGAGCAGATCGACTCCTGCCAGATACCAGGGCTCAAATGGGTTAACAAAGTAAGTGTCTGCAGAAACACACACACACTCTTGCTCATATTAAAGTTAGCTAATAAAGCTAATAATACGTAAATTCCTGCAGGAAAAAAGAATCTTCCAGATCCCGTGGATGCATGCAGCACGTCACGGCTGGGACCTGGAGAAAGATGCTCCGCTCTTCATGAGATGGGCCATTCATACTGGTAATACACGCAGCAAACCATGCAGTGGTTTTCATATTCATGTCCACCACACAACATGCCAATTCACTGTCTACAAACAAACTTAATCTGCATAAAAGTTCCAGTTGAGAAATCAAAATGATCCGGTTGTTGGAGGGTCCCAGTTAGGCCCAACGAACTTCTCTGAAGACACCTTTTGTTGATTGTGAAGAGCAGAAATACTTATGACCCCCTGCTGTATCAGTAAAGAGGAAAATACACCAAATATTTGCTGAATTCTTGCCAGAAGGACGTCCCCACGTTCAGAAAAGGATCCCAAAATGAAACAGAAAAAGGTTTATTTTTAACGCAGAAACTGTCACGGGAAATATTTCTTTATTTTTACCTCTGCACTTGCGTGTTGCCTGGAAAGCAGAAATCAAATATTTTTAGGAGTCAGATGAAGTGTCCAGGTGTAACGTATTGGTTATGTCAGTACTCATTGGCAGCACAGACCAATGAGTGGACTGATAGTACAGGATTTATGAAATGAAAAATATCATCATACCAGAAAATTTCCAGAGCTGTCCTTTTTAAAAAATATATAGTTTGAATGGTCTAAATTACATAGTCATTGTTAAATAACAATAACTTTGTTTGGTCAGAACAATTGTAACTTATTTTTTATAATTAATATAATTAGTTGTCACTGTTGTTTGTATGATGTGTTATACCAAACAAATCTATACACCAAGAAGATCATTATTATTTCCTCTCATCTTCAGCAGAGTAGTAAAATTCATGATATATGATGAAATTTTAATTCAGTGATTATTAAACTGGAAGCTGACTATCATCAATCTTTCTTAATTTTCTATGTCTGTGTAGGTAAATACCAGCCAGGCATAGACCGTCCAGATCCAAAGACCTGGAAGGCAAATTTCCGCTGTGCCATGAACAGCCTGCCAGACATTGAGGAGGTGAAGGACAAAAGCATCAAAAAGGGAACTAATGCCTTCAGAGTTTATAAGATGCTCTCCTCCGCGGAGAGAAACCTGAAGAAAGGTGAGTGATCGTCGACCTGAAGAAGTCTTTTCTTGATCTGGACTTATTCATAACATCATTTTTACTGTTGAGACAGACCCAATCAATCTCTGAAAGCTGTGTTCTGCTGTCCGTCTGTCCATTTAGGAAAAAAGAAGACAGACAAGGAGGCGAGGCCCAAGGCAAATAAAGAGGTAGATAAACTTCATTTTACATGTGAAGCATTTTGAGGATAGACTGGTGGTTTTTATGGGCCCACAACACAAACATCTCTTAAAGAGATTGTTCATATGTGACTCAACCTTTTTAAATCCTTTCACTGCTTTAGTTTTACTCACCATAAGTGGCCGCAGTGCTGAAGCATGATGGAAACAACACAACAAAAACAAAAAAAAGAGTCTTAATTGAGGACTTTCTTTAGTTACTGACACCCAAGTGAAGGAACTGACTTGACTTACTTATTGTGAATATAATCCAAATATATATTTTACAATCGGACAGCGGTACAGTTGCTCTTACAGAAACATTCATTTAGCATTTTTCATTTATTATTGAAGAAAGAAAGAACTGAATCAGTGAGAGAAGTGAGAAATGCTCAATTCCCTTTCACACCCTTTTAAACAGTTTAGGTTTGGACGTTTGAGTGTTACAAGGAAATAAACAAGGAATCGGTGCTTTTATTAAGTGTTTGGGTATAAACGGTGCTTGCTTAATGTTTGGCTGGTTAGTTTAGTGTATTTGGCTGAGTTTATTTTGTGTGTTTACATGCTTGAAATGCTCCAGATACCAGATTGCTTCCTGGTTTGTTCTTCACTGGAGCGAGCTGTTTATAAACCTCACTAACAAGTCCTCTTTTCGAGCTAAATACCTGAACAGGCCTCTGCTCCGGCTCACTGCAGCTGTCCTAGCTGTCTTATTGGGGTTTCTCGTTAGCACAGTGGAAATCTAATTAAGTCATTATAATGTTTATCATATACACATGAACTTCTGTGTTTTAATAGTTTGAATAAAATGCTTTGACTCTTTGTGCACTGTTAATACAACAGCTCTTCACAGTGCGATGAAAAACAGGCACAGATGAAAAGATAAAAGTTAGTGTCCTTGTTGAACGCACTCTCTACATTCACGGTTCGATGTTTGTCTTTCTGTCCCCATCACCATCAGGCGGCTTCTCCACGTCCAGACAGAACTGTCCCCGACGCTCATGTCGGCCCTATTGACTACACCAAACAAGAAATGACCAAACAGGAAGTGATCAAGCAGGAAGCAGTGGAGCTTACAGTAACGGACAGCGCTTCAGGTATGACGCCAGTGTTTGTTCATGCTTTGGGTTTTTATTTCTGCTTGGGTGTTTGTTGCTGTGAAAGAGCTTAGTGAAGGCACAGACATATTTTTAGTTACCTTTGAATGTTTCAGGCAGTCTGCTCATTGAAAAATAAAGTAAAATAACTAAATCTGTGTCTTGTACTTCCTCTACTGATAAGACAAACTATTTCAACAGTTGTTGATTGTTGATTAAAAGTCTTGCCATGCAATCACAGTGCCATAGAGTATTATAAATAGTATGTCTTATCTCTAAATAAAAATATGTATGGCAAGAAAACAAAAACAATGAACAAAACTTTTGATCATGGGCATTTTTATAAAAAAAAAAAACTTGAGTAATAATTATTGAGTCACTACAAATAGCTGTTGGAGGAACTTTGTCTTGCAATAACGGTGAGCTGTATAACTAGATCTTGCGACACACTGAAGATGTTTTTATCAATAAATCATTGACTAAATTCATGCACTCTGCCTGTGTTGGCGTGTCCTGTGTGTTTTCTCACAGCCATTCACAGCTCAGTGGATGACCACGTGATCACCAGCGAGCAGCTGCCATTCGTCTGTCAGACGATAGAAGTGACCACAGAGAATGAAGAGCAGACTGTCAGCTCCTCCCACTCGTACCCGCTCCAGATCTCTCCTGTGTCTTCGTGCTGCGGTGAGACAGCAGACACACACATCATGTTTTACCGCATTTTGTTATGCAAATGAGTCTAAGTTGAGTGGTTACATGGGGCCAGGCTTGTAGAAGCTGTAGCTGTCGGAAGATCTTCAGAACCACAGTTTTGACCACAGTGACGATCAGCAAACCTTTTTAGAGCAGAGTTAGCTCACACACAGAGGAGTGACTTTCTAGGCAATGGCTGGTCGTCACGTGCGTTCAAACACACAGCTTCATCTCCCCGTCTGCTCAAATCAGATATTGTGTTTTGAGTAGCAGTTTGGATGCTGACCCTGTGAACTGTTTATATCTGTCATTACATCACTGCCTCTTACATCATCCTCCTAAAGGGTCTGAATCGTCTTTACTGCACTCCCCAGATCTTATCTTAAGTGGAGCAGTGTGGGCAAAGCAGCTGAACCACTGATGTGCAGCATGAAAGATCAGTTAATAGAGTGAACTTGTAGTTGGAAGGGCAGGATGGCTTAATGTTTGATGTAAATGTAAGCTAAAAGCTCAAATAGAAAAGCTTACTCCTCTACCACCCTGAGATCCGTTTGTCTCTATGCGTGTGTGTGTGTGTGTGTGTGTGTGTGTGTGTGTGTGTGTGTGTGTGTGTGTGTGTGTGTGTCATTGCTCTTTCCCAACCAGTCATGCAGGCAGAGTTGGCTCTACCAGTTTACAGCTGCATTCATTCCACATGTCTCTCTGTTCTTCTCACTGTATGTTTAACTTTTAGGATTCTCAGTCGCTGCCATGGCTGTGTTCAAATTAAATTATTCATGTGTTTCTTTTTGTGTTTTTTACTTCACTTTAACACATAAATGTAATCCTGTTGTTGTGTGCAAGTGTTTATTTAGTGCGTCTGTGTAAACAGTAAAAAAACAGTTTTCTGTAAAATCAAGCTTTGATGGAGCTCTCCCACTTTCTCCCACTTGACATGTCTTTCTGTCTTGTTTTTCTCCTCCGTGACGTTTGTTATCAAAGGATGACTTATTGCACAAATGGCATTTCCTGAGCACTATTTTATGAAGCTTTTATGTGTATTTCTATAGGCAGCGACACAGACAGTGACACAGAGGACACTAAAGAGGTGAGTCTGTAATAGTGATGAATGAATTATTAACTGCTCCTATCTTCAGATAAACAGGTTTTTACCTGTTTCAACCTTACTGCTGAAAAGGGTGTGTGTGTCTGTATGTGTGTGTGTGTGTGTGTGTGTGTCTGTATGTGTGTGTCCGCGCGTGCGTGTTTGTGTTCCTTCCTGTAATGTTGCGAGAGACTGAGAAAAGGGAGGGCCTTTTCAGGAACTGTGGCCGTCAAACATTAACAGTTTGGTTGTGCTTTGTAGTACATTGTACCTGCAGGGAACGCGCGCACACACACACAAACGTGCATACTTATCTTATCAGTGGTAAAAGTACAGTCTTCCTAACCATTTTGTGATGTAAAAACTCTTGTTTAAAGCTAATTGGATTCTTTTGTAAATAATAGAAATTAGTTTTAAAAGTTTTTAACATGATGTGCACTTCTTTGTCACAGAGGTGCTGATTTAGCTCTGTATTGAATCTTGGTGGTGTTTCTCGTGTGGTATTTACAATATAATCCAGCACAACTTCAGCACAGCATACTTGAGAAATAAGCTGCAGTGTTTGTAGCATTTGCTGATGCATGTCGTTACCTCCCTGTTTTTCTTTGTTTTTACTGACAGGGTGCAATCTGGAAGCGTGACTGCAGCACAACAGTTCTCAGGGTTCCCTCATGCTCTCTTCCCGGCATGGCCACCTTTGTCAGTGCGAACAAGCCCAACTTCAGGGTCACCAGCACACGAGACCCGGCGCCCCTCATCAGCTACCACACTGACAGCTGGACACCAGCCTACAGCCAGAACTCTGTAGCATCGCCGTCGGCCGGCCACACCCATGAGATGCGTGCAAGTGTCATAATGAAAACCTCTGATGTCACTTCCTCCTGACCTCTGATCCCAGATGAGGGCTCATCACTTCTTCCAGGGCCTAGGACCGACAAGAGATAGCATGTGTTCTCCATCAGGGCAGCGTGGAATCTAAAAAGGGCAAGCTTCGAAATCTTTGGTCTTATTGTAGCTTCTGTCTGGGCGTAAAACTAAGTCCTCCCTGACTTCCCGACTTACTTCTGCATCTGCATGGATGTGAAGGTCTGCTTGATGTAAACTTGATCCTGTGAGAGCCGTCTATGTGCAGGTTTAAGTTTGTCACCACGCGGACTGTACCCATCACAGGCATGTGTGCAGACTCGTGGAGTAAAACGAAGCGTGTGGCCATGTCTGCTTCCGTTTTTGGATTACATCGCTGATACTGTAGTCCTCCATGTGTCACTGGTAGACCATTGTCTCTGCTGCTTTGTGCTAACACTTTGTGTACACTATGCCAAAACAAAAAAATAGCTTTTAGTTATTGAAATTTCTTAACTTTTTTTATTGAACAACCTGTAGATGAATATTTTTTTATTAATGAAAAATCTGAGTCAGTATTGTGTGGTTGTAGGTTTGAAAATCCGTCCATATGTGATTTTAAGCTGTATTCAGTCTCCATTCACTCATTACCATACTCCTTATGTTAAATAATCCCTAACAGTTGTGTCATGTAAGATTTCTCACCATCATGTATCCAAACCGATCACCTGCTGTCTCAGAGTAGTTTAAGCTCAAGTGTTAGCATGAAACATTGCAGTAGATGCTTTACTGGGACACGTGGATGGAACAAAGTTTGGCTGTTCCCATAAACGGTCTCTGCTCATAGCCCAGCGGTGGACAGAAAACTTTATGGGAAGTGAAATCTCTCTTGGCAGGCCAGCTTCACTGACAGCAAGCTGCGAAAAGAATCAAACACGTTGTTTTATCCACCACATATAAAGAATGACAATCATTGATAGGCCCTGATCGATCCGGCAGTGGACAGCAGGTGAGTGCGTATCCGTCTGTCTGCAGGCCTCAGGACAATGCACCCTCCAACATGCAGACAGATGAGCAGACGGACAGAACGACAGACTCACCGACAGACAGACTGACAGACTGTGAACAATGTATTCATGTGTTCTCCCCTCTTTCCCTCCTGGTGTTAATAATGTACATAGCTCATAGATATGTATGCCTGCTAGCCGCTTCAGCACCTTAAAGACAGCACTGGTGTGAGTGTGTTTGTGTTTGCGTATGTGTGTGTGAGTCAGAGTGAGAAAGGGAGAGAAAAGCCTTATTGAAGATGTGTGCCTTTGACAGAGTGTGGCTGGATTCAAACTACCTGTGCTTTAGTCTGCTAGTGACACATTCAGGTAGCTGTCAGGAATATGACTGGGCCTTATGTGGGCTGAGGCAGCAGGCAGTGTTTTAGTAGAGAGCATGGAGGAATGAAGAAGTGGTGATGATCGCTTTATTTCTATGCACGCAGAGTGTTGATCTGCTTAACTGAGGAAGGAAGGACGTATGAGCTTCCTCCGAACATCTTAACTTGAGTAACAGCAGAAGCAAAGTGAGCGCACTTCATTTTGCCTGCAGTCTCAAAATGCATCCCAGAAGACCGCGTCATCAGCAGAGGCGGAGCTCTGTTGTTTTTATGTCACGCTTGTTTTCACAGTCTATTCTCTCAGCTCAAAACTTCCCATTTCCCAGGTGACTCCAGTGCACAGAGGCTGCAGTCTTTCCTGTGTTTTGTTGTCGTGTCCACTTCTCCGTTCTTCCAAGCTTGGAGCACAGTAGCCACTGGCCTTAATCCTGCCCATGTCTTAAAGATAAAATTATTTTTTTGGCATCTGAAAGCATAAATATTTGTACAAAATGATGAACTGTGGCAGGAAAAAATAGTTTAAGAGCTTTAATACCTGTTTGTTTTGCAGAGGAAGCCCAATGGTATCAGTAGTATGTACAAGTATGAAATGTTCACGTTTAGCTCCACGTTTAGCTCCATGAACTACAGTGAGTCAGAAGAGCTACTTGTGTGAGCAGCTAGCAGGCTAAAGCGCAGCCTTCATCCTCAGCCTGCCCTCAGCAGAGCTCCAGTGGGAACAGCTCTAAAAGTTCTTGTAGGAAAACAATAGGACAAACAGGATTTCAAACCAAACCACTAGAGAGGTTTACACTGGACGCACATCACTGTCATGGTGACTTTATTTAAGATTCTCATTGAATCAAAGGGGCTTGGCCTTAACTTCATAGCAGATGTGAACAGGCATCGCTTTGCCAATATGTTTCTTCCTCGTGCCTTTTATTGTTAGAAACTTGCTGAGAAATTGCTCCTATTTCTGTTGGTTCCACTTCATCATAGTTCTCAGTAGCAAAGCTACTCACATGTAATGTATGCCAATAACTTTGTCAACAGCCATAACAATCACCCGCCTGTTTTTCCGTACGATGCATTTTGACTTTGTGAGCCTTTCTTAACTTCAGTAACATGTTCTTCGTGTCCAAATCTTCCCTGACGGGGGATACTGAAAAGTAAAAGCTGGGATTTGTTTAACCCTGTGGTGGAAATGACCTGATCAGATGATGTTAATTATTTGTAGAAGTTAAATGTGCCCAGGTGCTGAGTGTTGTTTGGTATGAAAACTTCATGGTCCAAATGAAATCCTTACTCAGTACAAATGCATTGATTTAAATTAGATTTTATGTTTTGAGAAGTGAACCATTGATCAAAACAGACCCATCTGTAATTACTACTGCCTCAAAAACTGACACTGAAGAAGTTCAGCAAGGAATAACTAAAGTGCACTTATAAGTGGAGTCCATTTCTGCTCCTTTATGCGTGGAAAAGGGATGAAGTCAGCAGTGAGAGTTGTGGATGTAACAATGTTCTCCAAAAGTGACCTATCATGTACTCGCTGATATTTCCACCCTGCCTTTTGCTTTATGTGATTCATAGCAGCTGGATCGCTGTTCAGTTAAAACCCAAGATGTGTGTCAGTGTTGAGCTCAGTGTGTTGTAAAGGACGATGTTACTATTCAGTTCAAAGATAAA
>JAVQJZ010184640.1:0-10591 GCA_036025355.1 Leiopotherapon unicolor | reverse complement strand
GAATGTATAAATGTGTAATTTGTCTTGCAGTGTAATCAAATTAACACCCAAGATGTTTTTTTTTTTCTAAACAGCAAGAGTGCTGTGTCAAAGCGGCTTACCAATTTTCTACAAGTTTTCTACCAGTTCAGCTCTCAGTCTGATTAATGGGATCATACATTTAGATCAGTTACAAGCTTATCACCTTTTTTTTTTGGACAGCTTTCTTTTTCACCACCTTCCACTTGCCACCTTCAGTTCCTATGATGTTCCACGTTGAATGTCCAAGGTATTCATTACCCATCAGCACTAGCTTGTCACTCTTCCAACAATCCAGACGAATGACTTCAGGTCACCATCAGTCCGACAATGCGTGAAGATGTTCACGCGGCGTAAGGGTGTCCCACATGACCGCACCCCTTTAGGCACGTATGCAGTACCACACAATGGACACATGTGTTTGCCAGTTTCATAGCTCAGAGAATATTGTCTAAGCCTGCCTCATAAAGGTCAGTGCTGTCCAGATTTGGACAGGTGGGGTGGGGACTGCGGATTACACACACACACACAAACATAACACACACCGTCTCTGTGTGATAGTGCGTGTCTGTTTGTCTGGAAGGGAATACAGCTTTTCTGATAAGGTTTTGTAGAGGTCATGCAGATGTAAATATGACATGAATATTGATGTGCTGCGGGCCTGGCTGCCTTCCGAGGATTTCACGGCCGCAGGTGCATCGCGTGCCAGGGAATGGGGTCGGCGGCCGCTCGTTCACGCCACGCAACAGAATGTTTGATGAACGCGTCCGTTTGTCTTTGCGCAGTACAAGCAAAATATATTTCTATGCACGTCATTCATCCATTGCGCTTTTCTGGTCATGTCTGGGCCTGATGTCAACAGAATTGTTTTGTTTTGTTTTTTTTGTATGGATAAAAGCACACCCATCCTGAACCATGAATGGAACTGTCTGCGTCGGGCAGGACGGATGCATAGTCCCTGTAAACAGCCTTTATTATCCGTCCTTTTTTTATTCCCTTTTGCCTATTGTCAGCTGTAGAAATAATAGCTTGGACGTCACTTAGTATGCAATGAGATATGGCTGCTTTGCACGACACGCACATTATGGGACTCTGCCACCAGCAATTTGAGTGACAAGATGCACTCCTGAGTGCTTTCTCACTTTGTTTTGCTCTCACTTTCCCACTTCTCCGCATCTCCCTTTTCTCGCACTCTATTTCCCTGATCCCGGTCACTTTTCCTCTCCCACGCTTCACACATAATTTGTGTCCTCTCTTTTGATGCAGAGCATTTTATCATTATTTCCCATTAGGCATAATAGCGGCAGGGGCGATGAGCAGCAGATATGCTAGTGCAGCTGGAGGAACATCTTGCCGGTGAATGCATAATTGTATTGATGTGGCTGTTTCTGCGATGCTTAATGCCATCGCCAGCCCAGGGTGCAATGCTGCACCTCACGACCTCTCGTCCCCGTGTCGCTCACACCACCTATCGCCTTTTATTTTTAGATTAATTTATTTTTTGGCTCCAACCTCACCTCTCCGCCTCCTGTTGTGTCATCAGTGATGCCGTCTTCAGCCCAAGGGAAGGCTCTAAGCTCGCTATTAGATTGCAGAAAGCCAGACTAGTGTTTTTTCCCTCCCCTTTCCTTTCTTGCCATCCACCTTCAAATCCACTCTACTGCTAACCTTTGGCCTCCGTCTGTGTCTGACAGCCTCTTTTCCACGTGTGAAAATGTCAACATCAGCATGACAGGGTGCAGACGCTTACTAGAGGGTTATAGGTCGGAGATATGTCACAGCATTTCTGCGTGCGGTGGTGGTGCCGGAGACGGAAGGGCCTCCCGTGATTACACTCTTTGAGACTATCAGAGGGAAGAGGAGCCGTGTTTTGCCATGGTTGCTTGTCTTCACCAGAATATTTTGTTGTAAACATTGTGTTATGTACGCTCAATTAGGAATCAAATTAGGGAATGGTTAACAGGGAAGGGGCCTTCTTTTTCCAGTTGTTTTATCATTCTACCCCTCTGCTACCTTCAAATGTGCATAATTACTCATCCCCCTGCACAGGCCTCTACACTCATTAGCAGGGCCTCGACCCTGAGCCAAGGGGCTGGGTATTATAGGATACTTGGGTATTTGATGCTATAGTAAAGCCTCGCTATGACAATTCTCAAAGCATTTAAACATTAAATTGGCTTGTGAGGAATTATGTGTTTTTTTGAGATTTGGCTTTTCAAAATTGGGATGAGAGTTGTTACCAGGTTATTAGCCTCAGATTTTCTTTTTGAATCTCAGCCTTTTCTTTATGTAAATGCGCACATTTATGTATAAAAGCCGCCCTGGGTTCAAACTCTCCTTGCATCGCTTCCAGTCCTTAAGCTTGTTTTCCAAGTGCTTTGTGTTTGACATTATCACCTCACTTAGTTAAAAGCATTACATCGGTGTAGAGACGTGTATAGAAACATCCAACAAATTCATTTCAAACAAGTGGATTAAATAATTTTGCGTTAAAGACAAGAGGGGGAATTGATAATAAAATATCTCCTCTCTTTCAAGGCGTTCATACACAGAATAAACAGATCATTGTGCTTATGACAATTAATTGTGAAAAAGCAAATAACAACTGATAAAACTTTCAACTGATAAAAGATTTCACCAGTTGTGCATTGTATATATACGGTAATCCAAGTGACGTTAGGTCCTCCTGTGAGTCTTTTATCCCGAAGAAGCAGTCTCACTGCAGTCCTGCTGCAACATGAGCACACAGGCTTCATACCACCTCTATTGACTCACAGTTTAAGAGTCTGTTTGGGTGAAATTTTGCTGACAGCCTTGTAGGTACCAGCAGGTACATTATTTCCTTGAACACAGCTGCTGTGCAGTAATCACCCGACTGCTTAGAGTTCCCTGCGTCTGCATTGGAAAAAAAAGGGCAACAAGGACAGACAGATTTTGATGATATTTTAGACATACTGCAAAACATGAATGAATTATTGATTTTCTCAGTTCATAGGAACGAAGAAACCAGCCAATAAAAAAATCAATCCATGGGACAGATCTTTTTGGCTCAAGGTGCTGATCTGTCAGAGTCCTTGTTACTCTAATACCACACCTGAGAGTGACTCCTGTTGTTGCATGAAAAGTGGGTTTTGTACTCATAATCAATATTATAGGCCCGTCGCTTTAATGCCAAGCAACTCGGCTGTAAGCATGAGCTCTACATACATAAACAAATGCATGTACAATTAAATTGAACTTATGTTAGTCGTTTTCTCTCCATTAATCAACAGCAACATATATCATTTCTTTGTGTAGAAGCTGCTCTTCAGAGCTATTCAATTATTCACCGGCTCTTTGTTCATATTATCAGAAGAACAAGGTATTTAGAATCACATAAAACAATAAAGGCAATTAATTATATAAAAACAACAACAAAGCCAATCAAGAAACTGATGCATCTCTTTGATCAAAAATGGCAAAACAGTATTCTCATTTGCATAAAGGGATGTCTTTTCACAACACTTACCTGCACAGACTCCCCTTTTCCTTTGTTGTTTTCCATAATGACTGATATACATTATTGTGGCTGCTCTGAACTGTTTGTGCTGTGCATCCTGTGCTGTGCAGCAGTATTGTGTAACTACAAGGGCACAACCATTGCTGGGAGCTGCTCACCTGTGTCTTTGTTCACATCCACTTTCATTTTCAATTATTCACATTGTGAACAAATGAAAAAAACAAAAAAAAACCTAATTTGGCAGCAGAGAGTATGTATTATGCATCAGGCGAAGCTGCGTGGGTGAAAGGGTCCCCCTTGATGCCAAATGACTGGATTGCTTGTAAAAATCCAACATTTTGCTGAACTTGATTTACTCACTTCTTTGTGTGTGTGAGTGTTTTTGTCTCCAGTTTCTAATCGTAAAGAGAAAGAAGGCAAAGGTACTTTTTCTGGATGAGCAAGCTTTTTCTCTCTTTCCCTAATTTTTTTTCCTCCAGCGCGGTGATTTATTGTGCACAATCTACAGTTTCTCATCAGGTTAAGCTCTGCTCATGACAGAACTATGAGCGGTGAAAAAAAAAAAAAGTCTCGAAGGCCATAAATGTAATAGACAGTGTTGAGCCGAGCAACAGCAAAGGAGCAAAAAGAGCAAGAGTGGGCATCTTTGGCTAACTGCTATAGATTAATTGATCTAGCCATGAAGTTAATGAGCTAGATCCTTTTTAAAAGAGACAAGTGCTGAGACAGAGGAAGCTAATGGTCTCTCACAGCTTGGAGTGGTAAGAAAGAGAAAGCTATTTATCTTGGAACATATACTTTATTCACTGTGTGACAGAATCGCAAGGTAATTGACGGGGCCTGTAACTGCTGATTTTATTACCTCATTCAGATCATCCTTCTTTGCAAGTCACGAACCCCCAGACAACACAAGACCCAACAATTGATCTCTGACTACAGGCCCCAGATATCAGGATAGCAATTTTCTGTGAGAGTGTTGACAAACAGGATTTAATGTCACAATAAAGTCTGTGAACATCCATACAACGTCGTATTAATGTGTCTGAACTGGCAATACAGGAGTTAGATTGATTAAATCACTAGCACAATCACATTGCAGTCAAATACCGACAATAAACTTCTTCTTTCTCACATAACTTCCACTGACTGATTTCACCCCTTATCAAGTAACTCTCCAGCTCTGTCTGTCTTGCCCCTTTTTGTCTCTGGGCAATGAGCCTGGTCAGTCCCCTGTTAGGTTCTGATTACAGTGTAGATTGTAGTGCAAGCACATGTTACTGCCTGCTGAGCGGCGATATGTTTCAGAGGGCAGTTTGCTCTGCTACCTTGCCAGCCAGGGATGGATTGGCACGGTGGAGTTTCCTGGAATACCAATTCCTCCTTGTCTTCTCTGTCTTTCTCCCATGCTCCTCTCAGGCCACTCCTTTATCTGAAAGATATGCTTGGTGCCTTGGCACGTAGCCGCATCTTCCTGGAAATAAAATTGACCTGAGCCAGTGTGCCATGCGCGATACAGAGCGGCCAACTGCCAACGCAACACTCGGTTATGACGAGTCTGTGTGGAGCTAAGATATTATATAGCTCTCTTGATCTGTATCATGCTTGCATAGCGCGCACACACATGCACGCACACAAAGACAAACACACACACATGCACACAGATATACATACACACGCATGTACATGCAAACGCACAACTCGTGCATGTGCTTTCAGTAAGCCAGATTTCCCAGTCGGCTGGTCTGTCATTGGCCGGCTGTTCAAAGGGAAAGTGTGGGCCAAAAAAATACTGGCTGTGAGGTTACCATGGTAACAGCCTGCCCAGGGGCGTGGGCTGTCTGCTAAATTGTGCGTTTGTTAAGGCTCACACACACTCATGCACGCACACACACCTTAATTTTAACAGAATGTGTCTTCCTACGTTCATTGTCTGGCAGGCACCTGCTTTGTTCATTAGCATTAGCAGTCAGACTGTTGGATTTCACATCCTCATGTCAGGCAATCAGAACATTTTGGAGAATTCACACACAGGCCTATTTATTTTCTTTAGCTGGACACTCTCATCTTCTAGTTCTTTTACTGCTGCACTGCCCTCTATTGAATCCAGTCAGACATGGTTTGCATTGCACAGACATGCTCTTACACACAGATTATATACAGATTATACAGATTATATGTCATGAATTGATGCCAAAAAATATTTATCATTTCCGTAATGGATGTTTGCTTTTGATTTTTCTCTAATGTTTTCTGTGGCACCTTCCTCTCCTGACACCACGCAACAATACAGCACTGTGTGGAGTTTCAAAGGTGGCTTAATTGGAGGATCTCTCTTCTCAAGGGGTTTTAAGTATTGTTCACTGGGCTTTCTGCAGCATCAGATATTGCTGTATTTGCTAGTTGAGTGGACAGGTACGTCAAGATGAGTAGTGTTTGGTGAGGAGGCAGCAGAAAGTTTAGAAGAGCCGTACGTGTGCGAATTTATGTGCGCAGGGGGGGAGTTTGTGTGTGCGTGGGTGGCTGTGGGAGTAGGTGCGTGTTTTAGCTCGGAAGAGAGGCTCCGACAGGGCCAGAATGGACAGATGATTAATGATCAGGGGGAGTGTTCTGGGGGAGGAACTCTTCAGCGCCGCAGCTCTTAACAAAAGCAGACGAGGTATGCTACGAGCGCCGCACTCTTTCAACCATCCCTTTATTCCTGAGGAAAACCTCCCTGGCCCTCTTTTATTCCTCCCCACATTCTCCCTTTCTGTGAGATTAGAAGGTGATGACAGCGGGTAGTGGAGGCTCACACTGACCAGACCCGCCAAGTAATGTCACCCCCGCGAACTGTGGGTGCCTTTCAAGTAAAGAAGAAATGGCCACACTCGCGAGAGGTTACGTACATTTTAGTCCCCAACCTTAGACTGAAATGAGGCCCTGTTGACACAGACACGGGCAGTTTATGAGAAATATGCGAGATTGTTCTTGAATCGGTTTCCGTGAATGAATAAATCATAACCCTAAAAGGCAGTTTACCTCAAATTTTAATATCCTGCGGGCATTTTCTGATGATTCTGACAAGCCTTTGTTTCGAGCCATGCCTCTGTCTCAAATAATTGTATTGTGTTTTTCAATGACCTTGCGGAGAAATGGAACACCTGGGTTGGAAAAGCAGCTCATTACGTGGATTGTGGCTGGAAAATGAACAATGACAGAAGAGCGAGAGTGAATACCAATGGGCTGCGGCACTGATTGCCTTTTTGTTTTAAGATGTTGGCTGTCCTGCCACGTTTCGTGTCCCCTCTGTCAAACAAACATTTCCATTTCACCACTTGACTCATATTCTCTGATTTAACACATAAGCTAATCTGTACAGGCATGCGCTTGGCATGTATGCTGCCTCTTGCAGCTCAAGTGGGAGAGAGCTGTCTTTTTGAGTGACTGAGCAACAAAATAGTGAAATAGGGGTCAACTGGGGTCTTGACCCGATCATAGGCCTGTCTGCATGAGTGTTTGTGAGTATGGGACGTGTATGCATGACTCCAAAGCCCTCTAAGACTGTGATCCGTCCCATGTGATGGATGAGGGCCAGGGTTAAGTGTGTATTGAGGGGCCACTTAAGGGTCACCGAATTTAGCTCACAACTTGTGCCCTTCTGTTGGTCACGCACCCTCTCTGCACTGTGTTTTAAACCTCAGAGAAGACCTCACAGTTGGTGTTTCAAAGATGGAAATAATTTTTTAAATATATTTATTTATATGTTTGAAATTTTTTAATCCCAAAAGAGGAATGTGAGTTTCTTCAATCAACTGGCTCGTTTATAGAGAACATGTCTTCATGTGTCAAACTGAACTCTTTACATCTCAGATTTATCAGAGTGCTTTAGCGCCCTTCCACATCAGCTGCTGCACACGTCTGATAACGTTTCCCACAATTCACAAGTCAGGGGGGAACTTAGTGTGCTGTAACTTTGATTCGGTTTGAGTAAGGAAAGCCATTTCCCAACAAATCTCATTCATAATCCTTCACGTTGACTCCCTGTAACTCCAAACTGTACATTTACATTTTATCTCGCACACACCTGCTGATGCTTACATGACAAGCTAATGTAATTCTTATTCCGCAGCCTCCATAAATCCCATGTCTCCAATTACCTCTGGGTTCTGATATACCTTTTGCAACCGCACATTCTAAACGTGTGCACCTCATGTGACGCAGCGCCGGTGTGGTTGCATGTATGATGTATTACCCTCAGTGTGCACTATATCATATGCTCAGCAAACACATACTAACTCCCTGCTCCGCACATTATCCGTTGTTGCAGCCCGTTCACAGAGACTAGCTCATGTTGCTAATCCTCTCGTCACTGCTGTGGACAAAGACGATCCAAGTTTCTCCAAATTAGCATGGGATCTGGAAGTAAATGCGCTCGTTCGTAAGTTATATTCCCACTGAGACTGTTATTATTGTCATTATCGGTAATCTAGAGAGGAAGAGTACCTGCTGGGAGGATGACTGACAGTGAGGAGATCATCATCTCATCTCTCTCGGCCTGGCTTGTTGTGACACGAGGTCATCGCAGTTAGACTGTGATGAGTGGCGAGCAGTGATCCACAGCTGCCATACCTCCGTCAACTCACTGCAGAGAGAGCTGGAGACGGAGGGAGAGGAAGAGAGGAAGACAGCCAACCTTAATAAGGATACGAGCCTGTCAGTCAAGGAAAGAAAGCAATGCAAGGGGGAGGAAGGGTGAGAGAAGAGAGAGAGAGAGAGGGAGAGCAATTCCTTGCCGGTGGGATAGACAAAAAAGATGTGAGGGCAGAGAAGGAGTGAGAAGGAGAGAACATTGCAGAGAAAATCCTGTAGGGACCACTTGAAAAGGAGGAATGTTTTGTTTTTTTGCATGCAGCCAGTTCAGTTGTGGGTTATTCTCCCACTGGGGAGACTAATTGCTTGTTGATCTAATGTTCTATCCCCTCCCGTCCCCGAAAACTAACACATTTGATGAGTGATGGGTCTGTGTGCCTTTTTTTTTTCCTGCAGTACAGGAACTCCTGGCCTCCTCCAATCTAAATATTCACAAATCAAGAGACTTTGGGCTCAGTTCCAAATTCACGAAGCATAACGCTGCTCAGCCCACTGCCGCCTGCCCTTAGAACGAGACCGCTGAGAGTTTGCTTACATTGTTCGCAGCACTTTCTCATTCTCTCTCTCTCCGTCTTTGCCCATATCCATTTCGTCCTCCCTCTCGCTCTGTGAGGCAGATCAGTGAGCAGCTAATTAATGAGTTTAATGCTAGGATTCATGCACATATTATGTGTCAATTAGAGAGAGAGCCTCAGCTCCAAGGTAGGAGTTATAATCTAGATGGACATTCATCCTGTGCTGGGTGCGAAGTGATTGCACGTGTGTTTGTCGCTGCCTGTTTGCTTTTGCCTGGCTGTCACTTATCTCCCCACCGTAATGCTGATCGCAGCATCTTTGGTTGTTCAAGGAGAGGTGTAAATTATCTCGGGTTCCATAGAACATATGCTAGTCAAGTGGCAGAAAATGTGGGTAGGGCCGTTTCATTTAATGGGGTCAGCGGTGGTTACATGAGTCGTTGTGTAAATCAGATAAGCAAATGTATTCAGGAGGTGAGCACAGCATTGATGCCAGCATGGGAGGGTGTTTCTATTTGAATGAGTGTGAGTGTAAGAGAGTGTGTGTGTGTATATGTATTCTCCTGCTCACAAGTTTTGCCTTGCAGCACTTTTGCAGCCCTGCTATCTCAGACGGCTGATTCAGCACAGTCTCCCAAGCCTTTCTCTTCACTTTTGCCCATTTATGAGTGTCCATGCGAGCTACTGTCTGTCTGTAAACACACCACCCGAGGGCAGAGCCCAATGCACATATTCTGCTCACACCCCATTAAACACACACTGAACAACTTATTGTGATCCCTTTTCATAAGAGTCGAGGTGATAGATTTGAAGCTTGCTCACTCCTGTGTGTGTGTATGTGTGCGCGGTGGCCGGTTGCTTTGCTCACCCTGATATATGAATTTTATACAGCAAAGATGATGACACATAAGTTCTCTCCACCTCTCCCACCGAAAATGAATTTTTGATCTGTGTTTTATCGTCTTGTAATCTCTGATATCTTTGGAAGTTATTGCTTTATAAAATGGCTCTGCAGCTGGTTTGTGCTTCCCCATATGGCCAGGGAGGGTTTTTAAGAGTCTCAATGTTCTTGTATTAGAAGGAGGTTGATCCACACGCACATGAAATCTGCGTGTTACAAGTCAAGAGAGGTTGCAAACTCCCACTCCCACACGCTAAAATAGAGGCTCGCACTCGCCTATAGGAGCATTATTACCTTAACGCTAGTCTCTCACAGGGAGTAGAACTCTTTATATTCCTCCATACATATATCTTTAGTTTCAGTGCAGCTCTGGAGAATCTGCAGCATAGCAATGTGTTTTGCTCACGGGGACATCCTCGTGCACTGCAGCTGTGACCTGCCTTGCAGCTCCAAGGGTTGTTTTATATGCTATTTGTGGTTGTTGTGGCCTGGTCATGCACGTGTGTTTGTGTGCGGCGGTCTGGCTGTGTGTGGACAGTGTTGTGTGACGGGACACGAGGTCAGTCAGTTAGCCTCCGGTGTGTCTGTCAGCCCCACCAAAGGAGACGGGAGAGCAGCCCGAGTTTTGTGTGCGCGCGCATGATGCCTCCTCTTTCTCCTTCACCGGCTTTCTTTTATCTCTGTCTATCTCTCTCTTTTTTATCTTCCTCTCCTTAACTAACAGCCCATCAGAGGGGCCCGGCTGAATGCTGTGAATGGGCGAGTCATATAAACAGGAACCTGCCCTTTTTACAGTGAAATAAAGAAGACTGCAGCTCCCATACTCAGCCTCCCGGTGCATTTTTTAATGAAGCATAAAATGTTTTAATTAAATCTTTAAAGCCTGTTGATACAGAGGTCGAAAGTTTTTTCTCACATACTACTATAATCTCCACAGTTTGACCCAGCAGTAAGAGGGACTGAGCCCAACTTTTTTGGTCATTATTGGATTAAATACCTCTCCATTTGCCAAGCTCTTCATAAATATTG
>JAVQJZ010184564.1:0-11768 GCA_036025355.1 Leiopotherapon unicolor | reverse complement strand
ATAGATATATATATATATATATATATATATAGACATATATATGTCTCTATATATATATATAGAGGCCTCTTTGCATGCCTTGCAAACAGGCATGCAAAGAGGTGCTGGGGTAGTTTGACCACGTTACAGTCATGCTGACAGGACGGGGCAGCCATGTGTGCAGTGTGCTTAGCCTCCAGGGTGTGTAGAAAAATCACTACTGAAGTATAAAACCAACACTAGGTGACACAACTGTGGCTGCCTATGAGCGCATAACAGGCAACGTCATATCTCTCTCTGCTGTGGTTGAACTAAACACGCTGTGAGCATTAACTAAGTCAGAGGTGAACAAACTGGTTGTATAGGGGCTGAGATAGGGTATAGGGTTAACCTGCTGAACCAGTGTAAATGTTTATGTATGGCCTTCCTCAGTGGATACTTACAGGTAAGTAAATGAACATTTAGATTTCTGTAATGTTATCATGCTCATTTGTACAAGATAAAATGCAAATATTATCACAATTTGTAAATATATACACAGGTCTATACATTTACTTATCATTATCTGCCTTCTCCCTGTGTAGATGCATGTTGAACTTTTAGCTCCATCACTCTCTTCTTTTTCATCATTATTCACAGTCTCCCTTTTCAGCCGACACAAGCACACCCTGAGCTACCCTAACCTGAATAAACAGTGCTAGATGACAGGAAATGTTTACTTCTCTGGGTGGAAACGTTCGCCTCTCAGCACCACAGCCATTGGAAATGAGTCAAATAGGGGCAAGAGTGCTGTCACGCAACAAAAGCTGAGAGACGCAACGTATGAATACTCCCACAAGTTATAAAATGATTGTTTTTGTGTTTAAATAGACTGTTTAAAACTCACCGATAAAGCCCTTCTTGGCCAGCTCAATGGTGAATCTCCTGGTGATCTTCTCCAGCTCATTATCCTGTGACAGACAAACGAAGTATAGAGTTTGAGAAAAACACGTTGGTGCTTGGTTACGGTAAGAGATACAAAATGGGAAAGTCGCTGAATGAAAACTAAACCACATAAAAAAAGAATGTATCACTAACAGCAGTCCAAACAGTTTTATCCATGTAAAGTAATAGTTTCCATCTGGTATTTAAAAGAAGCTTCAGGCATCTTGATAAAACTATGAGCTTTTTGTTTTGGGTTTTCCTTCCAGTAAACTCAGTGACTTTTATGTTTATTTCACAGAATCGACTGAACGAATGGCTAAAATCCTCATTAATAACCAAATGAAAAAAGGCAATGTTAGTTAACTGGAAGTGATTTAACTCAATCCAAAAAACACTCGCATACATCTTGTGATCTGCTAACACAGCGTTGCTCCAACCTACACAGACACATTTGACTATCTGATTTTACAGCTGGAGGTAAACAAACATCTCCTCCTCTCTCTTTTTCCATCTCTTTTCTCTTTAATCATTCTGTCTTCTCATTAAATCAAGAAATAAAACAATGAAAGGATCAGGTCTAGCTGTTTGTTTTGTTTGTTCTTGCTTGATAAAATCATCCTCTGCGTCTGGGTGTGAGAAAGAGATACAGAAACAAAGAGAAACTGTTATCCCGTGTCGACCACCAGCTTGGTGAACTCCTGTGTGTATTATTTTAAACATGTCTGCGGATCACTGTGTGTGTGAACGAGTGTGGGGGGTAGTAGGATTGACAATAGAGGGCTTACAGAGTAATTCCTAGGGTTGATCTTGACTCCGGCTTTGGCTCCCCCAAATGGCACATCTGCAGGAGAATAATACAGCTTTTAAAAAAATACAGAGGCATCAACATACACGCTTGTGTCAAACACGTGTGTATCATCAGCAGAAAAAGAAGAGAAACAAAAGATCTGAAGAGCTTTTGAATATCAATTGTGCGGCGGATTAAAATGTGTGTGGAGATGAAGGGATAACCAGCTGGAGGCTTTGTGGACGACTTTAATACTTACCAACAACAGCACACTTGTAGGTCATCAGAGAAGCCAAGGCTTTGACCTCGTCCACAGACACATCTGTGCTGTAACGGATACCTGAGAGAAAACACACACGCAGAGAGAGTTAGCTTACAACACTGCGTGAAAACTAAACAGAAAATGCTTTTATTATAATGATAAATCACACATTTATGAATTTTTTGTTGTTCTGACATTTTTAAACTCAAAGCAGATGAGTTCAGGCGGCTTGCATGCCAGCAATGGATTCAGCGTTCAGCCTGTAACATGAGGGAAACATTATCCAATGCTGAAACTGCCTCCGCTCAATGCATGGCCCGGCAATCACGGCATGTTCTTTACAATCACACGAGACTGAGTGAACAGGTCAGAGATCAACGACTGCATCTGGCAGTCGGGTGGAGACCGAACGGACCAATCCCGGCCCTCCATTCAGACCCCGGCCCTCCGAAGCCACGGCGTCTTCCTGTTGTCTGGGGTTTACTACTGTCGCCGCGGCAACATGTGTGAGCCAGCCTGCGTTACGTGAGATGGTGCTGCCACAGTACTCCATCTCGCTGGGCACCGATGCAGCAGTGCCAAATATAGCTCACCCTGAGTTAGCTCACACGTGGAGAGCCAAGGGCAAACAACACAAAGAGGAGACGGAGGGTTGCTTTCTGGGGGACAAAAGCTCTCCGTGTGTATGTGTGTATTTTCATGCGTTCGACTGGAAGTAAAAAACACTGAGAGCTCAAGCGAAAGTCCACCCACCATGATGTCATCTTTATGTGGCATCATTTTGTGCCCACCTACTTCCTCTATTCGTGCAACCGAGGCCTTCCTCTCTCAGTCTGCTGCCACATTGAATTACAAGAGAGTAGCAAGAAAGAGATCAAAACCTCCCCAAAAAAGCTTTTATCTCTGTGCTCTCCCTCTGTCTTTACTTTCATCCGTAAGAAGATCAGCTGATTTACTTTGGGTCGACAGAGGACAATCTTGAGCTCACTAATCAAATTAAAAAGAGAGAGAGAGAAAAGAAAAGCAAGGCTGCCCACCCATCCCCCACCATTCATGTATCCACCCAACCAACAGCTCACCACAGCAACCAGGCCCAAAACATATCTGTAAACACATTCCTCTCAAGTGGAAGGGAGAGCTTTTGGAAATAAACGGAGCCCTTGCTAAAAACCATCGTTCCTGCAGCAGCCAGAGGAGTTTCATTTCTAAAGTCTGACTCACAGGCCTCGACGCACCACGAGACTATCAGGCCTAAAGCAACCAGCCACATATCTGATGTCCTTTTATAAAAACACACTTTAAAAACACTCTTTTGCCTGAATAATGGTGTGCTAATTGGTTTAAGATCCTGCTTCAACTACTCAGACTCATTTTATTTTCTTTGGTGCATAATAGTTTGTAATGTTTTTCTTAAATGGTACTGGTGTTTTATCTGTCTTTTTCTACAGAAATGTTTCAGCTGGAGAAAGCCTGACTCTCTTCAAATAACACTGAATATAGCCAGTAAAGTTGACGCAGTTATAAACAGGATGCTGTTGTCAGGGTGTAATTATCCTGAAATAAAGGCAAGGACTCTAACTAATATAGCATTTAGCTGCACCATGTAGTGTTTAATACCTTTTTGATATGTCTTACAGTGAGTGTGTGTGTGTGGCGTCTCTCCAACTTCAACATACTGCAGCACTTATGGTTTCCATGCGAGAAGACACAGATTTATTGCACTTCTGCACACGAAGGAGAAGGGCGTTAACATTTCACAAGCTCAACCAAACTTGAGTGTACTCTTTAACAAGAGGACAGCTCTCCATAACTTTGTAGACACACTGGAGGCTCGCTCAGTGGTCGGCAGAGAGCGGTGTCGTCCAGCCTGGCAGCTCTCTGAAAAGCAGGTGTGTGCAACACATGCACACAGGGCGAAAAAAAAACAGCCTTTGCCCTTTGTAGTTTGATCTGAGCACAGTCGAGGGTCTGCACACTGCATCAATGATTAAACCCACTGAGGAATAACAGCTACTCGCTCCCACCCAACACTTTTTGTGCAGGAGTTTGTCCCAATCAGACTTCTTTAATAGTCCATTACGATAAACGAATGTCCTCTAAATGAATGAAAGTTAGCACTTCCCTTAAGAGTGTGGCCTACTGTGCCTTGAGTCTGGGAAAGAGGAAGACATTTAGTAATACCACCACTATAAAGGTCTGTTAATGCCAGGCTTTTTTGATTTAGCCTTCCTCGAGCTTTTACGAGGCAAATGGAGGCAACGACGCTCCTATAATGTTATTGATTTTTATGAATATTGTTTCTCCCACTGAAAGAGATTGCTGTTAAGTGTCTTTTTTTAAAAGGGGAGAAATCTGTAATGGATATTTTAATCTACACAACATTTATCCCATCACACGCCGGCGGGATCAAATAATATCAGGTGCTCCTTTTTTATATATAGTCTCATGAAGCAGATCACTAATACTTATTCAAGACCAACATCCACCCCATTCAAACAGGCCACTTCACTGAGTGTCTCCTTTTCACTGCCTCTTCTCCACAGTGACCCTCCCCCCCACCTGTCACGCCGCTGACAAATAGGAGAGCCTGGAAACACCACCTCCCCCTCCACACCTCCCATCTTCCTTTACATCACATCCTCCCGTCAGCAGACTTTACCCAGGGTGCACGGTGCGGCTGAGGGCCGAACCTTGAACTTTGAACCAAGAAGGCCACGAGCGGCCTCCTCGCTCCGCCCGAAGCTCACTGAAGGTTTTTACCTGAGTGAGACTCACCTGGCAGCACAGTTCATTATCACCAGCCTTTTTTTTAGTGTGTGTGCAACCAAAGCTTTAAATGCTCAATGACATCACACCTGATCCCTCCAACATGCATATAACACACACATATATATATAGATATAGATATAAATATGTAAGATGAAGGGTGTGTTGCTGAAAAATAAAGTGGTGCATCCATCCAGCTTTGAGCCAGATGAAACCAGCTGATGATGAAAAGGGGCTGACAGGCTGCAGTAAACAGCCACAGGTGAGCAGGAAGGTCACTGCAAACTGCATTTTTATAACTAAATAAACAATAATAAATAAATAAGACAACAAGTGTGCAGCTGAGAGAAGCAGGAAGCAAAACAACGAGCCTCTGCTGCAGAGATAACTGTGTGTGTGTGTGTGCTAAAGCAGGAGCCTTGTTTGCAGCTAGGTCATGCTAAGCTGAGGCTCTCTGTCCTGGGGAGGCCCGGAGCTCTGAGGGGGGGTCGTACCTCCTTTGCAGGGCGTCCTGTGCTGGCTGTGCTGGGCGCGGTAGCCCTCCACCACCTCCCACTCGCCGTTGTCCCTCTTGATGGGGAAGGACACGCTCAGGACGTGGTTGCAGGGCTTGATGATGCGCAGGATGCCGCGCACGCGGTGCCGCTTCTGCTCGGGGCTCTCGCGCGTCTTCAGGTCCTCCACCAGCTTGTCCTCCACGATGGCGGCGCCGCGGTCGAAGAAGCCCTCCACCATGCGGAAGAAGTTGGGGTCGTCCGGCTTGTCGGCCGCGTCTGCGTAGCGGCGGACCCGCATGAGGGCGGAGGACGCCGGCAGAGCGGAGTCCACGCAGCCGGAGGCCAGCGCGCTGCCGGCCGAGCGGCCCAGCAGCTCCCCGAAATACCGATACATGTCCGGGGCGCGGTGAGCGGGAGGGCCCGGTGAAAGAAAAAACACGGAGGTTGAACGAGAAAGCGACGGGGTGGGGAAACTGAGCGACTCTCCTCACCGGGTCCCGTCCTCTGGCCGAGTGGGGGAGGGCATGCCGGGGCAGGAAGCTTTAAAAGGCAGCGCGAGCCGAGGAGGGCCGAGGGGATCCTCCGCACGCACGCGGAAGAGGAGGACCGAGGGGAGGCGCGCGCGCGTCAGACCGCCCACTTCCCGCAAGGAGCAAAGTGACAGCGCGCGCCCCCGAGCTCGAGCCCATCGATCTGTGACTGGCTGTGTGTGGAGATGTTTACACAGCGTGAGGAGAAAAAACACGCTCACATTCAAGATATGTAAAAGATATACAAGATATACGCGCAGAATGTAAAAGAACATACAACACTTTATAAGATGGACTATGGATAAAACATAAGAAAAATACAAATCCAATACTGCTGTATGTGTATATATATTTTTTATGAATTATTTTTTTGACTTTTCTGCTGCTACTTGTTATTGTATTTTCTGTACTTCTATTGCATGACTTATTTTATTTATTCTATTTTACCTTTGGCATTGGGGCGGACAGCAAAGCAAGCATTTCATTGCACAGAGAATATATATACATACATATATAATACACATTTAGATAGATAGATAGATAGATAGATAGATAGATAGATAGATAGATAGATAGATAGATAGATAGATAGATAGAAACATAAATAAACATAAAGATGTAACAGAGATGTAATTTTTACACTCTGATATTTGTATTAGTTTAAAATGTACAAACTTTAGAGGGGCTTGTAGGTGGTTCAGGTTGAAGTGTTTCCCTAAATCTTCTGCATCTAGTCTTCATATTGACCCTTCGATAACATCCTTTATTGGCAAACTTACTTTCAAACAAGCTGGATTTTTATTTAGCGATGATAAAACATCAATCCATCATTTTCATTTTCTAACCTGCTTATCCTGAGCACACGCAGAGCTGCTGGAGCCTGTCTCAGCTATCTTGGGTGAGAGGCCGGGAACACCCTGGACCGGACGCCAGTCAGTCACAGGGCCACATGATGAAACATTAAAAGTAGAATTTAAATTAGTAGTTTCATTTCCTTACATCACACCTGTCTGTGTCATTTTCTATTAACAAGACATTTATAGCAGAAGACAGTTATATACAGACCAAACAACCACCTGAACATCATGTTGAGGTGACTGAACATCACTTAAACACAAATGAACGTCATATTAAACATTTAACTGAGTTTGTAGGAAACATACAGATACGAAGTGCATCAGCTTTGTCATTCATTAGCTTTTGTACAGCGTTACAGTTTTGTACTTTGTGTGCGAAACCTGCTGTCATCAGCAGTTTCCTGATCTCCTGAGTGACTGACGGGGAGGCGGGGGGTTGAAAAGGTCCATTGTGTGTGCATCAGTCATTAACCACCCTCGTAGTTTACTGCAATTAATGAGGTGGTTGATCCGGAAATGGACAGTGCACAAATAATTCATAGTTGATTTTACAACAATTACATGGAGTCTACTCTATAAAAAGTTCAAGATATAAGTAGAGTAGATTAAAATATAAATAAACATGTAGATATGACAATTTTATAAAATAAATCATCTTCAGGCATCCTCTGCAAAGCTGTTGTTGACTTAAACTTCAACCTCATGGTGGCGCTACACAAAGAGTGAGGAGACATCCAGAGTCGGTAGGAAACAACCTTTAGGAGCTTCACTGTCGCAGCTCAGTGGAACAACACAGTCTCACCTCCCTTTAACACACACACACACACACACCTGTTCACATTGTTGCAGCTGTCGCTGAAATGCCTTCCACCAAAACCCCATTCACACACACATACACACACACACACTCATACCAAGAGTGACCTGCTGCCCTAAATTACACCTTCTCACACATGAAATACTTGCATACAATACATTCATGCACACACACACTGAGGCAAATCATACACATAACAGGCTTTTTGCCAAAACGACTAAAATTTGCAGTGTCTGTATTAAAAAGTGTGAAAGTGTGAAATAATACTGGAATATGGGACACATACTACAGGCCTCATGTGGCGACCTACTGATGACCCCTCTGATGATGGCGCAGCGTTGGTTTTTTATGGGCCAATTCAAATGTTTTTCAAAGGAAACTGTAAATAGTCAGTAATTTGTTTTGACAGTGAAAACATCATTTTCATGCCAACAACTGAGGGAGTGTTTTATCTTTTGCCTTGATTGCATCCTGGCTGGACAGATGGCAGCGTAGTTGATGGTGGGTCGGTGCAACACTTTGGTGTGGATTTAAATACTTAAACAACCATTTGATGGACTAACCTGCTTTATGTGCATGTTATGTCCAGATGTGTGCTATGGTGCATGAATGTAATTCCATACATGCATATTATATGAGCGCAATTAAATGTGTCCGAGTGAAAGGGGCGTAATTTAGGGCAGCGGGTCATTCATAGAGTGTGTGTTTGTGAATGGGGGTTTGCTGGAGAGTATTTCAGAGACAGCTGGAACAAGGCGGGCGGGTGTGTGTAAGTGTGAGTGTGCATGTGTGTGTGTGTGTGTGTATGTGAGAGAGAGAGAGAGAGAGAGAGAGAGGTGAGAGGTGTCTTCCTCTGAGCTGCGATGGCACTACCAGGTTGCTCAAGATGATTTTTTTTTTATCAGCTGCCTCTTGTCTCAGCAAAGGGAGACAAGATATCATGGGTACAACCTGCAGATCGGCCAATCAGAAGAGCTTTTTCAGCAACGACAGCACGGCAATGTCTGTGAGTCAGTCCAAATCTGATGTATCAGCAGCCTGCAGTTAAACAGGAAAATCTGTTTGTTGGATTGGCATGAACCTATGAAAGTCCCTGAAGATGGATCCTACTGAATTTGGTGATCCGTCTTTTTGTCTCCACACTTTGGTTTACCTGCAAAACAGATAACATTTCCATAAGCTTCAGCCTCCACCTCCTCCACCACAGTGTGGGGTCTCAACATTGTTGGATCAGTAAATATAAAACAGCATCAAAATCATTTAAACTTTTATACATTCTTGTTTGAACATGGTTTTAAATATTCAGGGTGCATGAAACAGCAATCATGTTTATCACGTGTTTTTGGCAGCGCATCTGCTCTCATTGTCTAGCAGTGCGCCACTTGTGCAATACTGCCTTCACTGGATGTATATATATTATTTCACACAATGGTGCAGAGAGAGGATGTTCGTGCTGAGCTCGTCTGAATGAAAAGCCCTGACCTGGGCTTAAACCTGTGGACTCTGCACAGGAGATAAGATTAGATCTGGCCCCCGGGTGCAGGTACAAATACACAATTGTGTGCGTAAACAGCAGCACAAACAGCAAGATTGCACAATATGAAAAGCAAACTGAATTGTGCCTCTTTTAAGTGTGCATCACATAAATAAGTGCACACGGGTTGGGTTCAGATTGGTCAGTCTGAACATCCTACATCGTCACTCTGATCTGAAGTGATCAATAGTAACCGTGTTGCTCGTCGCAAATAACACAAAGTCAAGGTACTGTTTCATTATTACTAATGCAATAATGCCAGTGCTTATCTCCTCATTGTTCTGTCTGTGTACTTGAGGGCCATATAGCTTTATTGTATTATTGTCTCTTTAAAGTTGATGTCCTGACTGTGTGCTGAGATGAAATCTTCTCATAAAAGACAAAAAGAGAGCCGAGGCATATAATATCTGAATATTCATATGCAGTAAGAGCCTCGCGTTTGATCACTCCTACAAAAATATTTCACAATGTCCTTAAACTGGATCCCAAGCAGACACACACTACCAGTTAAAGAGAACCCTGAACTCTGAACCGGAGGTCAGTATTGCTTTTTCTTTATCTGCATTTACCCTTTGAGTAATTCCACAATAAAACAAGTGACAGTCTTTGATTATTAGTGCACAATCTCTCCTTCGTTCCAGTATTTCCCTGCTTGTGTGCCTTCTGTTTAGCTTTAATCATATCAGTTCCCCACTGCCACCCCCCCTCCCCTGCACTGACACAAGCTAATTTATCATGGTTGTGTTTCAAAGGGTGAGCACTACACTGTCATGTTATTGGCTGAAAGCCTGACAACACCCACCCCGACCATATGAGTGTGACTGGGGGAGGAGGATAAGAAAAGAGAGCGAAGGGAGGTTGGGATGGGGGGTTGGGGGGGTGTTGACTTCAACGGGGGGCCTGTTCAGTTCAGTCACATGGAGCTTGCACTGGAAATGCACGAGAGTCTGAGCAGCCTTCCTGTCTGTTCTTGTGTCTCCTCCTTTAAAAATGGTCGCTGGCGGTGGTGTAAAATTAAACCTTTAACCCACCACTGTGACCTCCTCCACCTCTTATCTCCGCCCTCCGTCCCTCAGCCTCTGAAGCAACATGCAGGGACACAAATTCCCCCAACGGCTGCCAGGTTCACCTTGAAAACCGGCACGGTCACCGCCGACTAGAACAAGTCGGTTCAATAGAAGAATTCAATATGGTGAAAGAGATTTTCCAGAGCCAAGTTAATGGAGAAACAAGAGAACAAAAAACTGTTTCATTAGTGACTTCATGAATAAATAAAAAATTTTGAGAGTCACAAAGTTGGATGAAAAAGACATTTATAACAAACGTTTATTCAGAGCAGGGAGTTAACATTTAACAAGACTGAAGAGATTAAGGATCAAAAGACAGGCTCAGGGTTACTCCAGGATGAAGATATAAACCCACCAACCCTATAGACCCTCCTAAACCTGTTCATAACATATTTGAGCATATCTGAGTCTAGAAAGATGTAACTTTTGAATTTTTCTGTATGATTTGTCAGCTCTATATTACTGAGTGTATCACATTTAATTTAGTATCAGTTCAATTATTATATTAAGTGCAATGCCTCAAATCTGATAAAGCTATTGAAAAAATACAAAATACTAACATTTTCTGCAGATAAGAGTCTGAGTCATAATGACTTTACAGAAAAGATCTTGGATTTTGCTGAGCGGCTTGCTTAACTTTTAGCAGACGGCTTGTCAGGAGGATGTAAAAAAGCTGACTGATGGGCCACAGATTTCACATTCCTCCATGATTTAAAACAGCTGGAGGAAGAAGTTTTTCTACCTTGTACAGTTTCATTTCTCTTTTCTGGTTTGGCTGAAACTAACACTGTAGCTCACTTCACTGTATTTTTTCACTGATTCACCGGATTGAGCACACGCATATGTGTGTAATGTTACTTTCATTTATGTAATTATTTACAATTGCTGTTGTAATTTGATATTTATTGACCCCAGCAGCGGCTCACACAAAACTAAAAACACATTAAATGTGACGTGGTTTGATTTCATTATGCTTTCTGATGAGCTCATGTACGGTGGAGTACATATCTTACCATTTCATCTAAAATAAACATGCTCTGTATAAATATCTGTTAATAAAAATAATAAGTGGTCTGATATTTCCTTGAGACTGAAGTCGGTCAGCATGCATGGTGACTGCTTGAAGGACAAACAGTACATGACTGTCTTCAGCAGAGGGAGGAATATGGCTGCCCTGCAGAGAATTTTGTTTGCTTTCACTGACTACTCTTAAACACTAGATGGAGCAAGAGTCTTTACCTCCATGCCGCGGTGTGACTGCAGCGTGAGTGTGAGGATATAAATCCACTTCAGGTATGCAGCTGTCAAACTGAGCTTCCTGAAGAAAGAAAACACTGTGTACTAAATATGATTAAAGCATATGTACGTATTAAACTGTAAGATTCAAAGGTCGCCAAATTTTTGTGTAAATGAAAAGGTCAGTTCACCTAAATTACAGTATGTAAAGCAAATCTGTTTTACATGTAGTTTCATAAGAAGTGCTTTACCAAAGAAATAGTTCAAAAGAAATGTTCATGTGGGTGGATTATTTAGACTAAACCAGTAAAATTACACTACCTGCACTCAGTTGAAGTGTGTGTCCAACTTTCTCTCTCCAGACACCAGCAAACAAAAGTGAAAATGGATGTTTACTGTATCTGGATGAACTGACCCTTCAGTGAAACTCACTGTAAACATGTAATTAGCCAAACGTGCACATTAGATAAAATATAGATAAAATGCATATTAATCAAAACAGTATGTTTGAG
>JAVQJZ010184545.1:0-10550 GCA_036025355.1 Leiopotherapon unicolor | reverse complement strand
CACAAAAATTAAGCTGAATTTTGCTTAGAACTTTCAGTTAGGATGGATTTCTATGCTATAATGAAGCTACTTTATCTTTGTAAATGACAATAACATTTCCTCCACCGCTGCTTATTTTTGATTGACAGCTCACCTAACACTGTGCAGACCGGCAAACCATGTAAGCATGTCTTATGAATAATGTGCATGCAGTATTTGATGCTAATCTAAAAAAAGGCCTGCTCATAAAATCCTTGGATTAAACCAAAACCTGTTCTAACCAACTGCTTCGGAGACCAAAGGACGAGGATCGGAGAGCTGCATGTTGTGGCGTCTGTGTGTGGTGCGGGTTTGTACCATCACGACGGGGAGGCTCTCCTGTCCGGCTTTGAAATCAGCTCTGTTGCACAGTCCGGCCACGCGAGACAGAGCAGTCCAAGTAGCAGAGCTCTTGTCAAAACCCAAACCTGAGAGAATAGCAGAGGGAGCTGTGTTAGACTTTTTTAAAAGTAGGGCTCATGCAGTATTTATGCCGCTGACTTAACTCTCGGTTCACAGAGTCGCACTGGGTATTGTAGCTAAATAACAGAGGTCACTTAAGTTGAGCAATCACTTTCTCCTTGACAAAAATGATTGTCAATTCCCCGGCCTGAAAAAAAAATGGTATTCATTTTTAACGAGAACGTCTCAAAAAATAAAATCTGCTCGGAAATTTCATCAAAATTTCATCCCTCTCAAACTATCGAACTGACAATGACCCTGACTCTGCTGCCGGCGCCCGCATTCATTTTTCATTTTTGCCTCGATTCTCCAGAGTGGTCACTGTCGCTGTTATTGTGAGAGCAGAATATGATAGCGTCATGCAACATACAGTACGCAGTAGCAAACTGTGGAGATGTTGAACAAAGCGAAGTGTAAAAGGGCCCAGAAACCTGCAACATCTGCAGAAATAGTCAGTGCCCCTGAAAAATGAATACAGCGTGTTGTTCAGCAGTTGCAGTGTTTTAGCTGCGCTGCCTTTGTCAGCACTGCCGGCTATTCATCGTGTTTCTGCACAATCATCCCGCTCAGTGCTCATTGGTATGCACACAACACCTGTTTTCTTTTTCTTCCAAACCTTTCGGTTATTGCTAAAAGCTTCTTTGAAAATTTGGCTCGATTTTTGGCGGGAGACAGGAATCCGATTGGTTCTGCAGCAGCAGCAGCCTCGCCGAGGAACTCTGGGAAAAAATGTTTGTAGCTGAGGGTTGTGCCGCCCACCGCATACCGCTGCTCAATTAATCCAAACGGTGGTGCAAACTGCAAAGTCGGCTGGCAGCGGAAATGTTGGACAGATGAATTTCGGCAGGTGGTCACACTCCCTCTCTGCATTTTCCAAACACTCTTCATCTCCCCTTCATATCTCTCAGTCTCTCCATCTTGCCTGCAAGCCCTTTCCCTCTTTCCCTCCACTCTTTTCTCTCTCTCTCCTCCTCCTCCCTGTCTTTTCATCCCTCCCTCCCTCTCTCCCTCTCTCTCTCACCAGTCTGGTCCTCGGTGGTGTCCACCTCGTGGATCTGGTTGTCGAACCACATGTGGGCCACGGTCATGCGGTTCTGGGTCAGCGTGCCCGTCTTGTCGGAGCAGATGGTGGAGGTGGAGCCGAGAGTCTCTACGGCCTCCAGGTTCTTCACCAGACAGTTCTTTTTGGCCATTCGCTTGGCAGTGAGAGTCAGACACACCTGGGAGGATGGCGGGAGGTGTGGAGAGGAGAGAGAGGGCGATGGGGTGAAGGAGGGAGAAAAGAGGATGAGGGAGGGAAAGAGAGGAGAGGCTGGATGATTGTTAGTCGACGAGGGGAGAGAGCATGTGTACGCACCGGTGCGTTCAAGTGTTTGTGCATGTGAAACCATGCGTGGTGCAGGTGCCTTACAGCGCGTGTGTGTGTGTTAGTTTGTATTTGTGTGTGCATGTATATGTGTGTGTCTGGCTGGTTAACAGCAGGTGCACAGGGACATGAAGATGCGATGAACAGATACAATCCATATGTTGTAGGAGACACATCAACGCACATTAATTCAGGTTGACCAAATTACTCACATTGCAACGTATGCTGGAACACACACGCACAAACATTTCCGCACACCACTCACGATGCGCTTAAAGCAAAAGCAACTAAAGAAACCAGTCACTGGAAGTTAATTTATTTTCTGGGACCAGTGAAATGTCGACTGATGGCATTTCAAATGCCAGCTGGCGTCCACCTCAGCTCACACTTTGTTTATTGTTGCAGAAAAAAGTTAGACGCACTTCAACATTTGAGCAGCTTCAACAGTCTGTAATAAATCACCTGCTTTTCTGTGTTCGGCGGCATCATTAGAGCCGCGGCTAACGTTTGTGGAGGGTAAAAAAAAGTTAGGGAAAGCACAGGTGTAACTAATAACATAGACGATGGCTCGGTTCCATTTAGGTGTGCCAGCGAGCCCCACCGGTGAGCCAGCAGGCACAATATCAGCGCTCAACAACACTTAAAGCTGCACTAATCAATATATTTATGTTAACAATGGTTCAAATTACTGCATGTAACGAGGAAACAGCTGCTCAAGACGACAAACCTCCCAGCAAAAAACCCAATTCTGCTTGATTCTACACAGCTTTTAAGCCTTTTTTTTTTAAACCTTATTTCTTTATTTCTTCAGTTTATATTTTGGTTTTCAGGCCTTTCAACTACAGTCTCATCAGCCCCTTTCCAGCAGCCCCAGGCAGCTGTTTGCAGCAAATAAGCTCATTAACCCAGGAACATACAGCAGACAGCCAAAGTTAGCGAGTAGCTTGTAAAGATAGTGAACGTTAGGACATATATTTGTTGGGTGGCCAGAAACAGGACCTCAGATGAAATGAGCTCATGTTGCTCCATGCCTGCTGGACATATAATTATGCTTAGTTGTTTGCTAACACGACTTCCATAACTTCACAAAGTGAAAATATGCCAAATGCATTGTAAGCTTGTTGCTGTGCCTGCAAATGGAAAAAAAACTATTTTTAAAGCTGTAAATGGAGTGCAACCATTAATTACACTGCTGTTTTTATATGAGCGCCATCAGAACGGTGCAACCAAAAGCCACCCATGTGCAACATTTACACAAGATCAAGCCACAAACACACACACACACACACACACTACAGTCCACCCACCAGGTATTGCCACCTCTACACAACTCAACTTTGCTTTTCATAGTTTAAAGTTTCAGTGTCACAGTTAAAATCTATCTATCTATCTAAATTAAATGCAAGCATAAAGGATTAAAATTATGTATATAATATATAATAAGTATTTAATGTACATAATGTGCAACACAGATACTCTTTGACCTTTTTTGTTTGTTTGTGTAGAGCAGCCAATTTATTACTTTCCTCACAGCTCTGCCCACTATTCCCAGAAGCATGTTATGACCTGTCCTTGCTGCAAAGGGACCTTGTTTATTGTTCACCGAAGTGCACTTTGTTTTCTTGCAGCAAACACAAGAGGAGGATCTGCTGGAACATAAAATCCCATTATAAACTGTTTAAACTGATATGCTCCTTTAAAAAAGATGGTTTTAGGGTGAATATCAGTTCAGTTTTTTAAAAAAAAACTTCTTATGTTGAGCCTCTCTCATAAAACAGACCCTCCACACATACACACTCACAGTGACAGTAGCCAGCAGTCCCTCGGGCACGTTGGCCACAATGATGCCGATGAGGAAGATGACGGCCTCCAGCCAGGTGTAGCCCAGGATGAGCGACAGGATTAAGAAGCTCACGCCCAGGAAGACGGCCACGGCCGTGATGATGTGGATGAAGTGCTCGATCTCGATGCTGATGGGCGTGCGGCGGACGCGGAGCTCTGACGCCAGTGTGGCGATGCGACCCATCACCGTATGGTCACCGGTGGCTATCACGATGCCGCGGGCCGTACCTGAGAGGGGAAGGGGGCGATTCACTGTTAGTCCTTTTTTAAGAAACCATTAGCTTTTTTCACATGATGTTTTGTCTTTTTAGAGGGGAGCTCTTAAAATGTGCCATCTGGACATTACAGATATGAAGGTGTAAGGTGAAGGTCTCAGCCAGTTGACCCAACGCTTTTACTGCTTCGGTGAGATGAGTGTGTGTGCTTCTCAGAGCAATATGTAAAGAGACAAATGGCTGTTAACAGTGTGCCAGACAGGAGTTGAGTGCCGTGTTTTGTAAACAGGAAGGAGGGTTGATAGGGAGGTGATGGCTGGATGAAGACTGCTGATGGATGAAGGGGAATTACAGGTGCTGGCCGGTGATTGATGGTCGGGTGGACTGAGCAGATGCCGGACTGAGAGAGCGAGGAAAAAGAATCTGAATCGAGTTAAATACCAAAAAATGCACAGACCTCACTGACAGCATTTTTTTAAAGGGACTATGATTCTCAGTAGAAAGTGGTTTCATTGAAAACTGTTGAATGCGAAATCTGGTGATTATCCAGTGTAACCAGAGGTCACCATGTCTGAAAAGGAAATGCAGCTTCTGGATTTTTTTAAACGTTATTTCTACATTTCAAGGATGGATATTTCAGAACTTAGATACATAAAACCCAAACTACATGATCAGCATCACCAGGTGAACCTATACAGAGGGAGCCAAATGGAGTAATAGAGGATATACATCATCTTAAACAGAGCTCTACACGCTGTTTTAATCACTGAGAAAGATTACGTTACACAAACAAGAAGTCTTCTAAGTGCTAAAAAAAAATCTAACTGGATAACTCAATTTACTAATGAAGATTTTGTGATTTGATTGAAAGCTCCCAAACAGCCACTTAATGGACATTGTGGGATTTTCTCGACCACTTCCAAGATAAAGAATGAACTTTGAAGCTGAGTCATGGGTTGCTGAATGATGCCGTTTACAGATTAGATCCTCAGTGTATTATTATTGCATCCAAATCTAATATCTTTTTCTTTAAAAAAAGAATGTATTGTGCTCTAGAGGCGAAATGTTCATTTTCTATACAACGTGCATTAGAAATTTGATGCAGATATTGATGAAGTGGCAGATACTCGTATCAGAATCCCATTGAACTGCTCACTGCATCGCCATTTGATGATGGATAGAAGATGAAATACCAACTAAAATCCCCGTCGGTTCAATCTCAAATGGAAACACTCATTAATAATCTCCATGCATTCAAAATTCAATAACCGCACACTGTACTGTGGGGCGGATGGCTGCTCTAATGGATCGTGCACCGAAACACTCGTGGTTGGACAGTAAAGCAGTTGATCTCCAGATGGCAAAAAAAAGAAAAAGACATTTGGAGGCGACAGCAGACAATCTTGGCCAGATGTGGCCTACTGACCCTCGACACAGTTGGTGGAGAAGAAACAGATGTTGCGGGTCTCCAGGGGATTGTCGTGCGTGAACTCCGGGGAGCGAGTCTGCGGCTCCGACTCTCCCGTCAGAGAGGAGTTGTCCACCTTCACGGGGGAATCGGGGAGAGAGGAAGAGGAGAGAACAGCATTAGACCGGAGAGACTGAGAGACAGACACTGAGGGACAGAACGAGGTGTTGAGACTGACAGGGTGGAAATGAAAGAAGCAGCACTCGTCTGCAACAGGTGCAGAGATGTGACGCTCTTGTCATGTCTGCTGTGCAATTTTTCACACGTTCTGCTGTAAGTGCAGGAAACATACACCGCTAATCGCCACAGTCTTATTACACTGCTTCAAAATCCAGTGGGATAAAGTTAAATATAAGTGACTCAGATCGAGTAAGAACAAAGAAGAAAAGAACATATTGACACTGGAGGACTGATAAAAACTGTGCCCAACAAAATGTAAAATTTTTAACTAAAGATGATGAAAAATTTCTATGTGAACAATATTTTTTTTATTAAAAACATAAAAAGAAATTGTGCTGGAGGGCTGGAGGCAAATCATCCTCGTGTTGCATAAAATTAAAGCACTGTCAGGATGATGTAAATCAAATCATGGGACAAAACATCTCTGCAATGTATGTAATGTGTAAATATCTGAGTATTATTTTGCATGTTGGCAGAGAAAAAAGAAGGTTTTACCACAAACTTGGTATAAAATTGGGTTAACCCTTCAAAGGAAGAGCTTTATAGCATTCAAGATTTTTACTCTGACCTACCTTTTGAGAGTAACAGAAGAGAGGAGAATGTTTCTGACAGAAATTGTAAAAAAAGAAGATGCTTAACATGAATCACAGTGCTGACAAAGTAAAGCAATTCTTTAAATATGGAATAAGTGGAAGTGCAGGAATGACGTGATAGATTTTTTTCATTCTGAGAAACGTGGTGTCGTGGCTCCAGACTGAAATATCTCAACATCTCGTGGATGGACTGCCATGAAATTGTGTACAGACATCTGCGGCCTCGAGAGGATGAAGTCTGCTGCCTTCACTGATCTACTGACATTTCTTTTAACGCAACCTTGACTGTGACATTTTGGCTTGGGAGTGAAATATTATAACTGTTGGGCAGATTGTGAAATTCGGCGACAAAATCCCCAAGATCCCCAAAGAAGTGGTCCACATAACTTTGTTCATTCCCCAATTTTTCTCCAGCATAACTAGTAGGTCCAAGTTTGATCTAATCCTGTGAAACATCCTCACGTATATGAGATTCATTGGAACTAACTTCCCAAAAGATGCATTTTCTAACAAGTTTGGTTTCCAGGAAATCTGCAGCGAACATTCGTACGACATCAGAATGAATTGCGATCATTTTCTCATCAAGTCAAAGTTTCAAACTTTGCATGATGACCAAAAACCTGCAGAGCTGTTAAAACCTCAGCCCTTCAGATGCACTTTGTTTTAGTGCAGAGCAGCAGATGTTGGCATACCTGCACACTGACTCATATAAATGAAAGCACCGAGCGAAAGTCAGTAAATAATAAAGAAAGAAAGTGGGAAATTAAAAGCAAACAGCGGGTCGGTCGAGCCTCCGTGGATCCGCCGAGACCTCCAGGCTCCCCGGGGCTCGGCCCGGCACCCCTCCCCTACCTTGCATCCGCTGGAGGAGATCACTCGAAGGTCAGCTGGGATGCGGTCTCCCCCTTTGATCTCCACCAGATCCCCCTGCACCACAAGCTCGGCATTGATCTGTATCTTCTCGCCCTCCCGGATCACCAACGCTTGCTGGCACGGAGAAAAAAGAAGAGACAGACGAGAAGGGAGAGAGAGAGAGAGAAAGTGAGAGAGAGTTTGGGAACAGAGAGAGGATTTAGTCAGAGGTAGAGAGAGAGGAGAGTGATAAAAAAAACAAGAAGAAGCAAAGCCAGAGGGTGTAGAGGTATGTGAAATAGAGAGATAAAGAGAGGGAAAGGAAAAGGAGAGAGAGAAGACAGGTAGGGGGGAAAAAAGGAGACAAGGAGGGAGCGAAAAGAGCCTAAATAGATTAAAGCATTAGGCAATCGAAGTGCTGGAGGTGGATAATGCAAAGGGAGTTTTTATGCAAACACACTCACAATCCAAAGTTGGCTGAAACATTTATTCTTCCTTTGTGCAAGCTTATTAGGTTTCCACTCAAGTGAGTGTGTAAGCCCTACTTGAGGGACAGCTTATTGATTCACAAAGCTCCGAGACTACACCAAACACCGGGCGCGTCAACTTACCTGTGGCACCATTTTCTTGAAGGAGTCCATGATTCGAGAGCTCTTGGCCTCTTGGAAGTAGGAGAAGCAGCCGGTGATGATGACGACGGCCGCCAGCACCACGCCCAGATACAGCTGAAAAACAGAGGGGCAACAGAGAGGAGGCATGGGGGTCGCTGTCATTATCAACTTAAGGCATGTTTAAGCGTAGCAAAAAAAAAAAAAAAATGGGGGGATTTGCAAACCTCCTAAACGGTTTTAAAAGGAGCCAAACCTTAAATGCAGGTTGCAAGAGACGAGTGAACCAGAGGAAGCTCTGGGTCTTAGAGGAAGATTTAAAAGTAAAAGGCGTCCTGGAGCCGACTTCTCGTGTACTATTCCTGTCATCCTGGCCAGTTCAGTCAGCTAGGCCAAGTGAACATCTGTCTCCCTGAACCCAGAGCTCAGGCTCTGATCTGCGAGGCCACCGAGAAGATACCTTCTGAACTGGAGCCCGTGTTAACACATCGAATATTTATTCCGGTGTACTTTATTTGATTTTCAGCGAATATGTTCAGTTTCACCGGTGGAAAAGCTGTTACGGGTTTCAGCTTTCAATTGATGCAAACGAGACAGCCAGGCACTTTGGATGAAAGCGTCTGCCAGCTGGTGCACCGTAGACGTCCTGGACTCCTGAAAAGCGAAAAAAAATTTCTAAAACCTGAAAAAGTTTCCTTTCAGGAAGGTGCCGCTTTCATTTGACAGCAACAGCAGAGTGTTTTGCTCCTTTACACTTGAATGCCTTTTTTTTTTAACATAGTGCAAAAACTTCTGAACCAGGAAATACATCTGTATCTACAGAAAATCAATTGTCAGTGTTTACAACATTTGCCTCCAATTCAGAGTTGAGTTTCCAGCTCCTGCTTCTGTCTACACATGTTTTTGTTTTTTTTTACTTTAAGCTCAGCTCTCTTGCCTCTCCTCGCTCCGGGAGACGCTTGTTCTTGTTCACCAGCTGTGCAGAATTGTCAAAGCAACATCTGGCCAGACAGGTGACACATTTGAATCTCCTAAAGTTTAAAGGATTTAAAGAGTAAATGCTTAATTTCCAGATTGCAGGCATGAATCTTAAAACGCGTCTGTAAATTATGAAAGTTCAGCAGCGCTTTCAGAGGCCTGGGGGACGCCGAAACATTTTCTCAAAACGGAGGGAGACAATGCGGCCGCTCAGCTCGACAAACACAAACAAACAAAAAAATAATAATGAAAAATTACGTTTTAATCCGACAACGGCGATGTGTAAAGTTCTGCTGTAGTGGATTTTCATCTTAAATAACTGCTTGTACATTATGCAAAGGCTGAAAGTGCCAAAGCTGCAGGCAGTCGTAGCTTTGAAGCAGCTCACCAGAGCATCCAGCTGTACATGCTCACTGCTGAATGTAGAGATTAAATCTTGGGGAGATTAAAGTTATCACATGCACGCCTCTATCCACTGTATGTTACTGTATATTATGCAAGGCTTTAATGCTGTCTGGGGTCTTCAGAGCACTGAACGATGATTGCATAATGACTCGGGGCCATAAAGTGCAGTATGGATGGCTGCTTGGCTGCATTTGATCAGCGGTTGGTCTGAGTATTTATCTGTGATGAAGCCAGGAAGCGTGCCAGTGTCAGCGGCTGTCGTTACGTCACGCTCTCTGACGTGGGGACGGATTCGGTGTCAGCGTGTGCTTGTAATTCTGCACTGACGAGGACCAATCGCTGCCATGTTTTATTGTTTTATATATTTATATTCTTTTCTTTTCTTCCTTTTCTATTCTGATGCCCTCATTTTCATTTTCCCCTCGTCCGTCTTTGCTCTGATTCCTTTAGCTGGCCCTGCGTCGCTCCATGTGACCTTGTCATGTTGCCATTTTGGCCAGGACTCTCGGAAAAGGAGATTTGGATCTCAAGAGGCCACCCTGGTTAACTAAAGGTCACATTATGAAGAGAACAGCATGGAAATTTCACCTGGTATTAAACAATTTGTGGTCTACAGTTGAAGATTACTATTAGTCTCAGGATCTGATGATGAAGATGAAGATGAAGACGTACACGTGCAGAGGAAGCACGTCTATAAAATGTTTCTATCTGTTGGGTTTTGAAATAATTTGATATTACTATGTCTTGAGTTATTATACTTGTTCACTGACAGATGGTTTGATCTTATTGAGTTATCATTTGAAATAACTCCGTTGCCTAAGTTAATGACTCGACGGAAATGCTGCTTAAAAACAAATTATTCATTTAAGATGGGTTTTTTTTTGCTCAGAAGATGTATTTTTCATAGAAGAAGCTTATGTCTATATTACAAACGTTGCATTATATGCTCTTATTGAGAAGACAGCTGATTTTAACTCTCCACAATGTTTTCAATGTCATTCAGAAATGAGTACTTATGCAAAAATTTAAAAAATACACAACAATAATTTTCATGCATTCAGTTTATATTAGCAGCTCACATGAACAGTGCAGAAAGAATTAAATTAATGAATGAAAATACTTGGAATATTACTACTGGAATTACTGGAATAGTACTGGTTATAAATGGCATCAAGTGCATTACATTACTTTGATTCCTAAAGCTGCACCTGCAGAGAAAGATTTTTTTTGAGAGTTTGCAGCCTAAATGTCAAGAGATTACTCAAGATATAACAGTCAGCTGTAGAAGTGGACGCCTCTGGGCCGGACACACTAAGGCTGATTTTATTTACTTGACTCAGAGAGTCAGTAAAAAAAAAGACAGGAAAATGTGGATTTGTTTGACTCGTGAAGAGTTTTGTTTGATTTGTAATGCAGATCATTAAAACACTGCATTTAAACACAGATCCACTCATTTTCTATGTGATTTTTTTTACCATATTGTAATATACATTTTGATGTTGAAAATACATCAGTATTAATATTCTGGTATTGTACAAATAAAAATTATTTCAAAACAAAACA
>JAVQJZ010184433.1:0-18933 GCA_036025355.1 Leiopotherapon unicolor | reverse complement strand
ATGCCATTTATCCACTGAATTAGTAAATAAATCTACCGTAGAGACTGAATGTATTTGAGGCCAAGCTGTGGCCAGTGCTGCTACAACTATTACTGTCCAATCATTTTGTCCCAACAAGTAAAGGTAGATGTAAAAGAAAGTTCTCATATTTTGCCATTTATAAAAGAGCATCCAAGACCTAATCCAAAGAGGAATGAGGTAGAAAAGCTTTGGCCCAACTACCCCAGTTCTGCTGTCAACACCACTTCAGCAAACTCCAGTGGTGTTATTCTGAGAGGGAGGATTTAAGTAACTGTAAGTGCACTGTACATCCCTTTAAACTTAGCCCAGTGACTCAGAAACTCGCTCCTGTGCAGTATACCTCTAAGAGAGGATAAAGGCACTTGAAAGCCTACACACTTAAATGCAATTACATTCAAACACACAACCACGCAAACGTACGTGTACACTCCTGCAGACTGCTCTCCGTCTTCTTATTTGTGCAAACTTAATCAAATGATTTTCTGAATAGCAATAAAGCAGTCTTTATTTTGCTTGGCTAGGCGTCTATTCCGGACCCCACCTCCCCCCTTCCCTCTCCAAGCCTCCCTCACGCTCCAACCCCCCCACCCACCCCACTCCCAGGCCTCCAACCGCACCACAGCAGGATCAGTTTTCCCCCCAGAATCCCACTGAAGCGCTGCCATGTCGGCTGGAGACAATCAGCTGAAATGCTCCTTAGATATTCCTGCTCCTTTTCAAAAGCCCCAAATTCAATTTATGGACACATTTATTACCATGTCTGTCAGTGACTAAAAGGGAGTTTCATAATCAGAAGCACACATCTGATCTGGTCACAGCAGGCTGCCTCGCTTGGCCAATATGCGCTCTATTACACGGTCAGAGCCAGCCGATCCACAGAGGAAAAGGAAAACATGAGCAAACAAAAGACTAGGTAGTTAGACATGGGATGGGGGCCCTTAGATGTAGCATTTAAAAAAAACTGATCTGATTTAGGAGCGGGGCCGTAGGGAGAAAATCCTTTAACTCAGTACCAGCGCAGGGCCCTTGACCATGTGATGAGGGATCACATAGCACCCTCCCGAAACTACACAGTATTCCCGTAGCACACCTCCCTTTTAACTGATGTTATTGAAAACATAAATGGGATGTTTTTGTTGTCTAATGATGTTTCTGTCAGTCTCTAAGTGGCAGAGGGGTTGAAAAACTGAAAGGGCTTCTTTGAAAGATTGAACAAGTTTTCGTCATGTTGCGGTCTTGTCTCTTACACCAATAGTTTCCATTGTTTGTCATATTTTTTCAAAGTTGCCAAAAACTACATGAAATCCACTTTTAAACTCCAATAAAGCAGACAGAGAGTGGCTTGTTAGTTCCAGCTATAACAACATTGAGGCCTGAACGATTTACTATCCCTGCTCTGCTTGTGAAACATAGATTCTAATGAGTGCTCTGCAGGCAGCGCGTCACTCAACTCTGGAACACGGGGGCACGGACTGGACCAAGACCCAGTGATTGAGGGTTTTGGTCTGTGTGTGTATGAGACACACACACCACAGACCGCAGACTCCAATCAGTGGTTCTCGGTCCAGTGGTTGGACAGAGTGTCAGTGATGTCTAAGAGCCACTGTTCACACACGCTTGTGTCCGGGCAGGCTGAATACCCCTTGAGAGATGCACACCTCAGGCCCGGGCCATAAATCAATACTTACTCACAAAGGTTCACCTAAACTCATGCCAGTGCCCGCTGCAGTAAAAACAGGAAAAAAGCGGGCTAAGCTCCCCCTAGAGGCCGAAACTAGAGGGTGATTCAGTTAAGGAAACGAAGCGTGTCCTTCATTAGCTGAAAGATCACATTTTACCACAGGAGCAACACTTTTACTGGTGCAGGGGGCTCTGTGAAATCTCAACGAAAGAGATTCTCTGTTTGCCTTCCAGGGTAATTAGGGAGGCTATCACCTGACACTCGCACAGGTAATGTCCTGGACTTGAGCCAGAACCAAATTTCATCATGGTCAGCCTGACTGCAGCACCCTTGGAAAATATGCGCAGAAACTGAAAACCGCATCTCCAAAATTGCCTGCTTGTCCCCTGTGTTGGTTTTGGATGAGGTCTCTGGGCTGGAGCTTACGGGTTCCTGGAGCCCGTGCCAGGATCCTTAAAAACTAGAAACTGATATCTCCTTTCCCCCCCCCCACATGGCCTGAAATGCTCTGTTATTAAAATGGGAGCAAATCCCACCAGAATGTTTTACACGTTTACTAGGTGTATGTCAAGGTGAGAGACAACACTAGTGAATTATGGGTTGGATTTGGACCTGGGGAATTGGGGCTAGGGGAAGGCTGAAAGAAAGCGAAACTGGGGAGGTATTACTGAGGGTGACAGTTCTGACTGCCAGGATATAAATCTACCCCCTCGTCCCCCAGCATGTTGCACAGAAACCACAGTGCCCCCTACAGTTAAAACCCACACATGTCAAACTTTATTGGCCTTAATAGTAAATGCCAGAATGATAAATAAAACAGTATCAAGAGTCCTGCTGTGGGGAGTTTAGTATGAAAGATCAATGAGTGGCTGTCTACAGGGAGTAGGCTAAAAGCATCCGTGCCATCTGCGGAAGCAGTGGGTTGACATGGCACACTAATCTCTTCTGGTTTGTGTGTTTGGGGTCCAGGACGTCCAACAGGCTCAGTGACAGCTGCGCGTAGAAGCAAATCTGAACCATCCCTACGAACAGAGCAACTGCAAACTGATGACAAACGCTTTGTTTGGGGAAAAGATTTTTTCTTCCCTTGCCTGTTTTAGTGGGATCACAAGTCTGGATGTACTAATGGGAGAAAAAGAGCACCAATTAGGGATGTAGACCACGCTGGCCTCAGTTATTTCCAAACCACTTAAAATGTGTAATAAATGATCAAATGAGACAACTCCTTTTTAAGCTCACAGTCGGATTTTGTTTTCCTCAAAAGCGCATTGGCTTTAATAACAGAGTGGGCCTTTGATTTAGCTCTCAGTAACAGGCCAGTGGGCTGCAGACACAAAACTTTCTGCTGCCTGTGGTGGTTAATCAGAGAGTTGGAGGCATGTGGGTGGATCCCCCCTCCTTGGCTAGAGGCTGCCGGTTGGTGTGAGGCGGGTAGAAGCTTGTAGAAGGATCAGCTGAAACAGCTCACCTTCATAGTTTTTGTCCCAAACTGGAAAACTAGAATTATCTCAGCTTGTGACTGCGAGACAAGACGTAGATATCACTGAACTGCTGGTATGAAAAACTTACTCATCCATCATTGCACTGAGGCTGTATACATGTGGTTATGGCAAATTCCCAGAATTCACTGCAGCTACTGAGGGCGCCTCGTGGAGAAAAATGCAGAGAGGAGAACGGATGAAGAAAACATGTGTACTGCGTCAAGGCTTGAGCCAAATCTCTGTGTATTAGGATCATAAACAGTGTGTATTTCTTACCCTGTGTCTTTACATAATTTGGTACTTTGATCATGGCCAAATGTGGAAAGTGGACCACTTTGATTATCCAGTGGCTTCAAAGGATCAGCATTGTATAATGGAGCTCATGGTTATTCCTAGTTTTAAGCTGACTTTGCGGTTAGCTTCTGCTGTAGATTTGTACACAGCACAAGTATGTATACCTCAGTGGCTGCAGTAACTGGTAAAGGCCTCTATTCCAATCAGGAATAATTCATTTGAATATGATTTTATAAGGTTTTTGGAACTTCATCACTTTTTCTAATCTTCTTATGAAGTTTTAGAGAGATTTCTTACATCCTTATATCACAGGCTCACCCTCTCTCCAACGTCCACAGACCACACCTCAGCCCTCATGACATCCACATGGTTCTGCTTTCTCCCATCCAGATCAGCCAATTCATGTACGTGTTTCCAAACAGAAGACGTCACCACCGCAGATCACTTTACAGGGATCACAGGGACATCTGTTAGGAAAATGGAATAACAAAACTGAACCAGGTTTTTACATGTTCACTGGAATTCAATTAAAATCTGATTAGTGGGAGCATTAGGGGAACAGCTTTGTCCACCATGGCACGTTTGGTTGCCACTATCTCCAGGCCTGGTCAGGTTACTGTGGGGATTACCCCTAACAGGATGGCCTCTGACCTCTAGACAGGTGTCTGTGGGAAGGATGGGACAGTGTCCATACCAAGTGGGATTCACAGGCCCAATAGGAGATGGGGGTCTCCCCATGCCATTCCACAGGACATTCCCCTTTGTAATCACACATGCAAGCATGCACATACTTGAAATACTCGAAAATAATGGATTGCATGTACTGAGGTCTCAGTAACCTGATTAGAAATATTTGTTGCTTTAATGTAAAAAACATTCTAATAAGATTTGTCACAGTTTACTGAAACGTTTAAAGATATCTCAAACTCAAAACTGAAAACTTTGTTTGCTTCTTACTCATAATCTTCACAAATGTACTGAGCAGGGAGATACCAGACTGAAATATAATAAACTCTTCACACTTTCACAATTAAATTATACTTATGACTTCAATTTCATGCTTATCAACATTAATCTGGAGCAGCTTGCAACAACAAGTCAATGTCCAAATGCTCTGAAAAAGATCTGAATGTATTGATCCTTGTTGGGATCATCATGCTTGCTAACTTGTGCATAATAACTGCAACCATTTAGATAATTACATTTACACAGAGTTTACACATTGGATTACCTCTGTCATTTTATGTCATTTGGTGTACACAAAACAGTATGTATGGATTGTAGTTTGAGGGAAAGAAAAAAGTCCTTTGATTGTAACATTATCCATTACCAGAATAAAAAGAGCCCAGTCTGCTCTTACTTGTTCATCTCAGAAAGTCCATGATATTTCCCATCCCATAATGACGGTGTAGAAACAGGAGCATTTAAATTTAAAAAAAAAAAAAAAACAAGAAAAAAACAAGAAAACAAAAATCCCCAGCTGCTTCCATTCTGCACTGTTTACCATGGTTTTCCCCACCAGACTAAATAGGCCTGTGTTTGTCTTCACCATGCACTACACAGCCGCTCCAACCCCAAGACCTCTACTTAGGCAGTGTGTGGAATAAACAGCTTTCCTCTGAGGGCCTGAGTGGAACCGGCGGTGGATTCGTGAGGCGATGGGAGAGGTGAGTGGAGGTCTTATTGGATGAGCCGTTATCACAGTCCAACACAGCACAGATGCTGGAACACTTCTTGTTTTTATTTATTTATATATTTCGTATGTCTTCTGTTGCAACATTACTGGATAATCAGAGTGGTCTACTTTCCATGCCTGGCTGAGCTCACATTACAAAATTATGTAAAGACATAGGGAAAGAAGTAGACACTGTTTTTGATCCTAATACACAGAGATTTGGTTCAAGCCTTGAGGTAGGACATACATGGAAGCATTTCCAAACAGCGTCAGTGCCGCGAGCTCTTAGCTGAGGCCATTTGCCACGAAGCATGGCGTCTCCAAATGCCACGCTCGGAGAGGGAGTTGCAGAAATGTATAAAAACAAAGTCAATCTGTACTTTCCAGCAGTTTGGAAATGCTTCTGAAGGACGGTAGATACGCCATGGCAAATACACTGGAGTGAAATTCCCTCATTTAGGGATCATGACCTGTTCTCACAAGTGCATTATCTCTGGAAGAAAGCCTCTGTGCTGCAGAATCAATTAAAAGCAACGAGACAGAATGGAAGGATTAAAAAAAACAACTGCAAGTGCACAGCTGATAAGAGTGTTTGAAATCTTCATTTATCAGATAAAATGATTATCCTCAAAAGTGGTTGATGTGGCCATTAAAAAAAATTGAGCCAGATTATGGGCTTCTTTTAAAAGTAACAGTTAAATGCCAAACCTCATCGATTGCCACAGTTAAAGCCCACATATTCCTTATGCTAAATGAAAACTGACTGAGATGTGTACTTATGCTCGATGGAGTTTAGTTTTTGTTGTCTGAAAAACTTAACGCATGTGTGCGTGTGTTTGTGTGTCATTTCTTTTAGTTCCCTTTATTCCATGCATTGGTGAAGCTGTGCAGCATCAAGGACAACTGCAGACAAGATTATTTGAATGAATGAAAAAACTGTGAAGCAATCATCTATAGCCCTCTTCAAGGAAGTGAAATATCCATATAATAAGAGGCAGATTATGTTTTAGTCTTTATCAACACAAACAGACACAGTCAGGCTCAGCAGAAAATCTATATTCTCTGTACAGTACACAGTTTGATATCCCAGCCATCATGTCCTTTTGAATCCATTAATCACTTACTGACAAGGCGGCGAGTGTAACTCCACTCTCAAAGAGGCATCACAGATAAAGTCTCATCAGTCAGACTTCTGCCGGGTGATAGCAGATCACAGCTGAAAAGCATCACACTTACAAAGTCTTGACGCATGAGCAGGTTCTGTAATGTGTTGTGGAGATCAACGTGTCACATTATGCTTTCATTTTGGCAAAGAATATATCATCAGTGCTCAGTAAGAGAATAAAGACGCATTGGATCATTCACCTCAGTGAGGCAGCTTCACAGTGACCCTTCAGCTTGTATTAGAGGGAAACAGGCCAACTAATGGGAGTGTGTTTTCCAGCTGTGATCTGCCAACAGGAGGTCGGCTATCTGATAGATCTTGTGATTTTACTGCAGCCTAATGGAGCTCTGACCAAAGATATATGGTCGTTCATTATGCCAACCTGACAAATCCTTCCATTTATGTTGGAGATATGTTTTTTTTTTTGTATTTTTTAATAATAATTATGATAGCTGAGGTAAAAACTTAAGTGTTTTCAGGCATGAAAGCAGAGCACATTTATAGCTCATCTAGTTATGACTTCACATTGATGGTCCAAGTGTGTGACTTGCAGGTGAGCTGCTGTGTGACTTCCCTCACACAGTTTTAACAGAACCTTTTTGAAACAGAAAAAGACTGTGTTTACACCTTCATAAATGAGGGAAGTTTTAAGCGTCATACACACACACAAAAAAAAGATGACTTAGCCCTTGTGGTATTGTGGTTTTGAGATAACCCCTTTTTGAAATATGTGCCACCATCTGAGTTAATGGAGGTTAATTGAAGAAAAAACGAAGGTATTTTTAAAGCCCAACAGCAACATGAATTTGGGACAACATGAAGAACTTGAATGTCAGCTGTATAAATAATGTATTTTTCCCTCAGAAAAGGATGCCAAATAAGTGTCACTCTAGCACCTATTGTGACTTACGCACATAAGCAAAATATCAACACCTGTCCTCTAAATTTGATACTTTTGGACGGTGCCCAGAAAACTTGCATGGACCTGCTGCATCAAGTGGATGATTAAACATGCACAGAGAGAGAAACAGATTAACTGATAGTAATATCAAGGCTTGAATTGTTTCTGGTTATATTATAGTTCAATTGCATGACCACTCATTTTGAAATACTCAAACTTAATTTGATGTCACCTAACATTTGTCATTTTCCCACAGGAGTAAGAAAGCATATCAAATTAACAGAGCTTGGAAGTACACCTGCGTGCATAATTTAAATTTCAGACCTCTGCTTAATAAGGGGCAATCTTTCCAAGAACAGATGCATCTGTCTTTCTGATGTATTTGCCGACCATCACTGCGTAGCAACATTTTTACAAACCTGATGTACAGCACACTAGAACAAAACCCTTCGTAAAACTATACATTTTTTATAATGGTGGATGTTGGCGTTGCGCTCATCTTCTGACGTTCATCTTAGTTTACCCACCTTTTGATTTACCACTGCATCACTGGCCATCAGGGAGCTGATGTGGGCCAGAGAGGTGAGAGGCTGCTTTGTTCTAAGGCGAGGCTGACAGTCTCTTTATCTCCTCCTGTCAGACAGAATACTGTTTGATCTGCAGCTTCTCCATCTCTTCTATCTCTGGTCAAATGACCTCAGCCCGCTAGCTGAGGCTGCTTTAACAGTCCCGGACTTGCTGAGAGTGTGAGGAAAGCGTGATAGCGTTCAAGTCTATGTGGCTGTCTTGGCTTAAGTGAACATTTCATGCATGGTTCTGACACACACACATACACACACACACACACATAAAAAAATACACACACACATATAAAACACACACACACACAGTTTCTTTGCCTCTGCTTGTATGTTGTGTTCACACACACACACACACACACACACACACACACACACACACACACAATGGAATACATCTGAGAGACATCTAAGCATTAAAAGGTGTGCTGTATATATAAACATGTGATGCACATGTACATGCTACACATATGTTGGCAAACACGCACACTATACATATATATATATATAGATAGATAGACATACGTATAGCTAGATTTTAGATAGATAAATATGTACACACACACGCACACACTGGCCTTAGCCCTTGCTATTCAACTAGCTAGTGCTGAAGCAAATGTATTTCGCTGCCTCTCTCTGTCTCTGTCTCCTGCTCTTTTACAGGACGGGTGTCTTTTAGCAGCTCACATCACAGAGCCCCACAAACGGCAATTAAAACGGATGTGCTACACTGGCTCTGTATGGGGAGAGAGAGGAGAGAGAGAAAGAAAAGAGAAATGAGAGGGGACATGAGCGAGGGAAACACAAAGAGAGAAAGAAAGAGAGGAAGTATGCAAGGGAAAATGTACAGCACCACCTCTCCTTCAAAACCATGACTGATACCATGTCTATTGATCTTTATTACAATAGCAGCAAGCTGTAAAATGTTTGATGGTTTTGTACAGATCTTAGTCCCCCTCATTCATAATTACTGCTACACATGTAGAACCAAGGGCAACTTCAGAAGGGGCGCTGTTTGAAAAGCTGCTGCCAGACTGTAGGGATGATGGGAAATCTCGGCGGGGCCTCACAGTAACTCCAAGCCCTAAGGCTATCATTCCTCCTGCCGAACACCTGCAGCAACTTAAGTTTTACAAAGATCAAATTATGGAGTTGATTTCAAATAAGAAATGAGACCAACCTCGTCCCTTTTACCCACAAAGCAACTCGGCTGTTTTGATTTTCGAATGTGGCGCTGAGGGTTTCTGAGGAAAGTCAGGAGTGCTCATTTTGCAGAAATTTCAACACGATAGTTTGTGCAAAGTGACCTCAAATCTTTCAAGCTTAAGGCCTTACTATTTAATGTTGACAAGTGCAAATCTAAGTTTGTTTGCACGCATTTAATACAGCATGTGGGCGTTCTCTCCCACTTCCCCTTGCCTTGCATTGTCATTTGTGTGTCCCTGTGCTCAAAACTACTCTGGGAAGAAGTTTGAATGCTACAGCGATAACTACTCCAACTCATAATGTTCCGGGGCCCGAAACACTCTCACTCTAACCTAAACAAACAAGCAGCCCAGAGTCTTTGCAACTTATCATCCCATGCTGTGTTTTCTGGGACAAAAGTGTGCAGCAGTACACCAGGACCCCCAGGCTGGCCCCGGCTCTCCATCTCCCCTCTCTACTCAAATTTTAATGTCTTCTCTGTGAGGGAGCCAGGGGAGACACAGAGCAGAGAGTGAGGAGACAACAGACCAAGGACACAAGAAAATATATTTGGATCTGTTCCTCTGTCCCAGTGATAGTTTACGTCAACAAGAAACAAAAGTGAGGAAGCTAAATTATAGGACAGCGGTTAGAGTTTCAAGAGACGACAAGAGAAAGATGTGTGTGTCTGTGTGTCGAGAGGTGCAACGGTGAACAGCAACGTGCAGGACGGTAGCTAAAGTTGACATGAATGAAAACTTTTTTTCACAGTTTTGAAAACTTATATTGTCACAAAGTTAAATAATCAAACCTTTTTCAACATCGGCGTGGGCCACTCGCGTCAACATTTATCCAGAAAAATGCAGAAAAACAGGGGCGATTAAATTACGCACTATGTAGCACAGAGAGCTGAAGAAAGCGATTCAACAAGGAATTTGGATAAACATAGAGGATAAAAAAATGACCATGATGCGGTGGAGGTTAAGAAAGGCAAAGAACAGACAGAGAAAGGAGAGGACAGAGAATTTACAGACACAGAACAGTGTCCTAGTGAGATGATTGTTGCTTCCAGCAGTCGAGAACAGGGAGAACAGTCTAGCCTGGCACGCCCTGAATAATGCATCATCCTCCCTGTAGTTGGGCAGATATATGGGCGAGGGGAGAACTGATTTTTGCCCCCTGGCATTGTTGGAGATATGAATAATGGATAGGTTAAATGCTTGTGTTAAGAATTAGTATAGAGTCTGCTCAGTATCTGTATTCATGTAATCATTTGGCTACAAAGGGAACAAAGACGTTGTCATATAGCATAACATAACGCATAGTAACATAACGCTGTATGTTCTAGTTAGCAGCGACCTCATTGCGGTCCGTATTACGGCAGCCCACTACCATCCCAGATGAGATCCGGCTGAACGGCAGCATCCCACCAGAAGCTGGAGCCTCTCTTGTCACCCTGCTGCCTGCCGCTGATTAACATTTAACAACCAGGGAATACTTTGTCACTGCAAAGAAAAGCAAACTTTGAGCTCTTGAAAGCAACAGTAGAGAGAAAGAGAGGAAGAGGGAGGGAGGAAGGGGGTTAAAGAAGAAAAAGGAGGGGAAAAAAATGAAAAGAGCATGATACACACAGTACACAGGAAGCATTTTCACATAGCACGTCATGTATAACTCATGAAGTCCTGACAGAGCAGCGCACACATTCCCCATTCCCTTTGGCCGTCTCCGGCTGGCAGCCCGCACAAGCCAGGATGAACAAGTTGTTCCGGCCTTTTACTCTGTCCTTCTTTCTCTTTCCCTCCCTCTGTCTCTCCCGGCTCTGGCACCGCTCCCCTGGCCTAGAGGTTACGGTGATGGAAACGCGGGGCCGGAGAGGAGGCAGGCAGCCCGGGCTTTGTCCACGGCCAGCGCCGGAGTGGAGCTGGGCCGGCCTGCTGGTTGAGTTGGTGAAGCCGGATGCCTGCCCGGTGCCCACGGCTCCAGAGCAGCGCATTACAGTGGGCCTTGTGTTTAGACAGTCTGACAGATCTCAACCTGAACACCCCGAGAACCAGGGGAGTCGGCGCTCCACGCATACATCACCCAGCCAACATCTACATCCTCTCTCTCTCTACTTGTCTGTTTTGCGAAGCTATCTTGGTTTGTGTCTCTTCATCCTTCCCCACTTGGAATCTCTTTCCTGACTTTTCCCTCTGTTTCGCTCTCTCTTACTCGCCTCCCTCTTTCTCCCCTGGTCCCCCTTCAACTCTGCTCTCTCTTATTCTCTCATGTTTCTCTCTCTGTCTCTCCCTCCCTCTCCTTTTGAGATTCAATAAGAGCCCTGGAGGCAGGAGAGAGAAAACAGGGGGGTGTAAAAACATCTATGGCTTTATTTACAAAGGGCCCAGGTATTGCCCGGCGTTAAATCCGGGGGAAATGATTTATTTTCCGCCCATGTGTGGCACTGATCCCCGAGGCGTAACTCAACGATGGACCGGCTTCGTACTTGCAATTTACGGTGGCTGCAGAGGCTCATAAAGGAAGAATGGATTAATCTGGAACACGACATAAACAATATGACTCTGACAGCCCTATTAAAACCTGTGCTACTCAGCATCAATTCTCTTTTGCGTTCTTTCTCTCTCTCTCTATCTTTCTCTCTCTGAGTCTCAGCAGTCAGTGCCTGTTGGAGGCCGACTGGTGGCTCTGGAAAACTGACCAGAGCTCACAGCCTTGTTATTGTGATTCCCAGAGTATCAGATTCAGAATAGGGGGGATGTTGCGCATCTACATATAGCAACCGGACCTTTTAACTGTTTAGCCTTTGGACATCATCGGGGGTATCGGATGTACTGGGTCCAGAGTGGAGGCTCCCACAGTGCTCGTTAGGGCCGGGCCGAGAAGAAGGCTTCCTGTCCCAGCGCCGGTGGCCTCTCATTTTCCATGAGCTGGGCTTCTTTTGGGAATGTGCTGCGCTCACTTCTGTTGGCATGGGCCTCCGTCTTTGGTTGTCTGTACAAATTTGTAGGGAAAACATGTTGTGCATGCGATACATGATATGGATTAGCAGTGGATGCACACGCACTCGTGGACACATACACACACATGCACACATAGACATTCACAAACAGTTGTCAGCTGCTCCCTGACCCCTTTGGGAAGAGGTCACTCAGCATCTTTAATGACCCCCAATGGCCGATGGCACACACACACATATGCACACAGCTTGTCATTTCATTAGCTCCATCTCTGTCATGGACAGGTGTATGCTAAGCCACACAGAAGACACCCACACAGAGGCAGCATCCATCTAACCACAGAAGCTTTTAACACATTTAAAAACAGCATTTCCAAGATAGCAACCTGTCTCAGGGAGACAGGCCGAGCGAGTGGGAAAGATGAGGGAAAAAAAAAAAAGTCCCCGAACAAGAGACAGAGTTACTAATTTATGTCCAGCAATGGATGAAAGCTTCAGAAGCGTCAGGCGTGGAGAGAACAGCCCTGAAATTGAAATCAATAAGTTCATTAGACTGCGGAGCCTGTTCATGCTGCACCCACCACTTCCCCTGCAGACAAACACAACAACACATGAAAAAAACAGGGGCGAAACAAGGCTTGACCTATGTCCACTAGCCAAGCATTCCATTTATTTAGCCCTTATCGCAGGCCTGATCTGAAGAGGCAGCTACACACTGATAACGCCCCAGGATAATAGCAAGACCAGACAGGGTCTGACCAAAGAAAGACAGCCAAAAGAAAAGAGAAAGCGAAATAAAGAAAAATGCATTTGGGATCTTCTTGACATTCGTTCTCTTTTCTCTTCATGTACACACACACACAATGCTGAAACACGAGGAGCTCGTAGGAAACTTTTACAAGGGTTGTTTTTTGCAGCCGCCTCTCTTGTTTGAGCCTGTAATTTAGTGGATCCCCATCAATAAGTGAGAGAATAGCTTTGTGGATGCTTGGCCTGACAGCTAACAAGACCCAGGCCCTATCTGCAACAAACAGACAGAATAACAAACGCTGTTGTCTGTGTGCGCACATTGAACAAACCGTGAATACAGCTCATCATTCATGCAGCGGTACAGTATTGTCGAGGCTTCAACAGATCGTACTGTACTGAAGCGACTGTGTGCGGTACAGGCATGCCGAGGAAAAAGTTTTTACCATATGAGTGACCTGAATAGTGTTTCCTCTTGTACAGTAATAATCTCAAGAGCCTTGCAGGGTAATAAAGATCAGTGCAGCTGATGTCTTCCTCCACCTGAAACAGCGCCCGTTATAACTGCAGTCCATATCAGTAGGGCCCTGCAGCCCATGTCACACCACTTCCTATTGCTGATTTACGGCTACAAGGCTCACAGGTGTTAGCATACTGCACATTCTCACAGTGACACATGCGCAGACTTAAGTCCACACAAAATGAGCGAGGCACAAATTGTTCATGAACTGAGATAAACTTGCTGCACCAGAGGTGGCCAAACCTGTCTTCAAGGGCGCCTTTATCACACTCACAGTCCCCTTTTCACCCGCAGATTAGTGCATAAGACTAAATGGCCTGGCTAGACTCAGACCATATCTCCATTCACACAAATGAAATACAAATGGACTTATATATATCTACAAAAGAAAATCTTTATTTCAATCCCTCTTATCCTAATACCTATGCCACTCTGTGTGACATTCCCTTTGTCTTTTTTTTTTTTTTCAATCAAAGGGAGAAACTGCTCGGCCCTCCAGCCGGAAGCTTGGGGAGTCGCCATCCCAGGGGGTTTCTGGGAACGCAAACATACTGCTACTGCTGGCAAGCTGCTGTTCGCTAAAGAGTTCAACAGAAGCCAACACATTTGTTATGGACTTATTTCATTTCCTGGTAGAAATGTCCAACACTGCAAGGCAAATGTGAGAACAAGCGTTTACATAGGGAGGCTCAAAGGAAACCGAGCGTCAAGGTTTTCCCTCAACAGAAACAAGAGCAGCTTTGGAGCTTTTGGGGGAGAAGGGTCAGGGGGTGGGAGGGTTGAAAAGAAAAAAAACGGGGGGCTGAATGGTCAGCTAACGTTGTTGGAATGCAAAAGAAAGCACAGCATAATGAGACATGGTCAAATGATGGTTAGGCCAAGTGCCGTGTAAACAAATGTTCACAGGTTCGATTATCTTGATGAGTCAGTGCGTCCGTCAGCAGCCATTTTTGCAGCGGAGATGACAGCGAAGTCCTGCCTGGTGGCTCTTGACACAAGCGTACGGTGTGAATGTAAGGCGCGGATAAACTAATAATCCTCGTTGCACACCCGAATGCCAGCTAACAGCCTTGCATTTCCCAATATGGCTAAAAGATTTTACGTTTTCTGTTTGAGGTCTCTTGCCGTGAGTACACCTGAGCTTTATTCAACATTATACTGACTACATAGAAGTGTGTCCAGAGGCGTTTCACAGCTTATCCATATTTAAGAACTGGAACTTACTGGCAGGGCTTAGCCCCGGGCGCCCGAACAGCCCAGCCATATATATACAGGAGGCAGGGCAGTCGAAGAGGCCACTGTTGACCATTTATTTATGAAGTCAGAGCTCTGTGGCAACAAGCTATCTGCTCTGAAACAACTTAAAGCTCTTATATCCACGCTGAATATTTCATTTCTGCATCGCTACTTCTTTTGAGTCTTTTTTTTCAAGGTAAGAAGTGAGGGGGACGACACAGGGCAGGCATGAGCACAGAAAGAAAGAGAGGACACCGCAGGTGATGCAAGACCCCTCTCTAACCCAGTCAAAGTAAACAGGTGGGGCTTGGAAAGCGAGAGGAGGAGGAGGAAGGGAAGGGAGGGAGAACAGGTGCCGCTCATAGGCCTCTTCAAGGTCAGAAGAAGGAGAAGCTTAGTATTCTCTCTCTGTGTCTTGTCTTGAGCTTGCACCGGCTCATTCTTTTGTCTCTCTCGCTCTTTCTCTGTCTTCCCTCCTTTCCTCAGCGCAACCGTCTCGGAAAGTAAACCAGCGCCTTTCATGTGCCGAGTGAAAGAAAGAAATGCTTAGGGCAAAAAAAAAGAAAAAGGGGGTGGGGGGTGCGCTCAGAAAACAAAACGTTGTTGGGCACAGATTTGACAACATCCAGGGAATCTTTCCATCTTTTGAAAGGACTCAGTCTGTTATGAAGCCGGGATATAGAGCAGAGAGGCCCGGCTCTCTGAAAATGTAAATGCACACCAGGCAGGCAGAGAGAGCAGGCTCCTTCCCCCTTTCCCTGGTTCCACCACCTCCTCCTCCTCCACCCTCACTTTGCTCTCTTTCATTTTGATCTGTCTATCCATGGTCTGTGTGTGTGAGAGAAGAGGCGGCTGGCAGGTGGCTGTGTGCAAAGGTATTGAGGCCTATGAAATATTTACCAAAGCAATAATGACTCCCTGGACAGAGTGAGTGGAGGAAGACGGTGAGAGGGGGGGGGGGCAAGAAGAGAGAAATAGGAGAGTGAGGAGTGCCTGTCTGTGTTTTTTTTTGTCAGAAGCAAGGATGAACAAAGATGAAAGAGGAAGACCTGAGACTTTCAAACTTTCGTCGTCCTCTGAATGGAGAATAAAGATTAGAAGTGTCACATTACGATGTTTAAAATATCAAAGCACGAAGTGCAGTGATAACAAATTCAAAATAAACTGCAATGTGTTCATTTTTGATGATCTTTAACAAAACAAATCTTCACCAATCTGCTCCAAATAGTCATTTCTAGTTAAACAATGCAGACTAAGCCATCACTGGATCCTTGATCATTGGTTTAGTTTTATACTCTTCCCAAAGGCTTGAAATGAAACCATGCGTCAGGGGCTGTGACATCTTTTTCCTCAGGTGAAGTTGGACTCTCGAGGCAGCTCTCTTTTACTAACCGCCCATTTCTTCATCTCTGCTCCTGGTGGAAACAAGCACATCATGTCACGAGTGTCATGAGGATTTCTCCAAGGAAACGCCCACCCAGCACCCGGTGTGATGAGGCGAAGTCTTCCCGTGCCTTGGGTTTAAGTTGTATCATGTACAGACAGAGAGGAGCAAAGTTGGACAAATAAAACAACGATACTTAAAAAAAACAAAAAAAAAAAACCTCTTTTGTAAAGTAAATTAGAAGAGACTGAAACATGTGAACACACAGTCAGGAGAACACACACACAAAATAAACCTCTCCTTGTAATATTACCCTCTCCAGGGCTGTTGGAGAGTAAAACTTCGCGGACGGGTGCCCCTGTGGCGAGTCTTTAATGCTTTGGCCTCCTCTTGTTTGCAGACAGGACTCGGCATCACACTGTGGGCCAGTTTGATCCGGACAGCCAGCAGAGCCTGCTTCAGATGAGACAGGGGAAGGAAACTCCACTGGGCTGCTGCTGTTTTCCCTTCGTAGCACTACCAGGATGCTGGGGTGGCTCAGAACAACAGTGAGCTCTTTAACCCAAGACTCTGGGTTAAGGATGGAAGGAAGGACTGCCTCAGTGCGGCAGAGGCAGGGGGTCCGTTTTGGATGTGTCTACAGTGGGAGTGAGCCGCAGATAGAGAGCAAGGGTTGGGACAAACAAACATGAACCTTTGCACGGTTTCACTCTGTATGAGACCACCGATGGGAGAAAAAGTATGTGAGTGCCTTATGTTGACATGCTTTTCCTTGAGTTGAGATTCACATGAGAGTTTTTTTGCTTCTGAAAGTAATTCAGTCCAATTTGACTTGTTGAAGTGTTGTAAATTTACCAAATCAATCGTTAATTTTCTCTTTTAAATCTCATATAAGTTAACATAAGTAACAGGTTTTTGGTGCTCTGAAAGTAAAAAGTCAACCTCTAAATATATAGCATTTGTTAGGGTTAGGGGATTATTTTAAAATACAGTAATGAGTTCAAGCATTTTTAGTCATCTCAGTAGAAAGTAAACCATTAATCCTTGCAGTATTTATCAGCAGCACCAAAGGTCCAATAATCAGCTCTTCCTCAGTTACTTTGAGTAGCTGTTACTGGCATCTTCCCACCGCTTTCCTGCAGCGTCCCTGATTTAGCAGGGAGCTATACTGCATGTAAGCATGGGAGATTTATGTCAGACTGCGAGTATGTGTCCAAAACATGACACTCCCTGTGTACTCCCTGAAGCGAGAGGCTACACTTCCTGATCAGCAAGCCTGACACACTGGACAGCTGACCTTTGACCCCTCATTTCACCTGAGTCGCAGAGCGACCCCGCAACTCATTCTCTCGCTCCTGCAGGGTCGCTGGGGTCACAGTTGACACAGCAGTACTGTGTTATGCTGAGCTATGAGAGCCTCCACACATCAGCACCACCCCTTCACTCAGGAAATCAGTGTCAGGCCAAATGTACTGTACAGCCATGTGTGTAAATGTGTGTGTAAATGCATGTGTAAATGTGTGCAGACTTGTTTTTCATGTTAAAAACCACTTTAAATAATAATGATTATTATTCTTGTAATTATGATGATACTGATAATAATTGTGTATCATTGTATGAGTGAGTGTGTATCAAGCTTTTGCCAGCTTCACATGAGGAATGTCCTTCTGTCCAATAATTGATTTTCTTCCTCCTCCACATATCTTTATTAATACAAACATAAATTTCTCCCTATGTAGATATTGCAAAACTAAGAGGAATGAGAGGAGGGAGGCGGATAGAAAAGATTGAGGGCCTTTTAGAACAAATGCGTCATGGGGGCCGTTCCAAACGAGCCCATCTGTATGATCCATAATTGATCAGCGTGACAGAGTGTAGTGCAGCAGCGCTCATGGGCCACATCTGACAAACGACTAGACACGACCTTAAGAGCTGACCTACACACAACAAGGAGGGGGAAAAAAACAAAAAAACAGAATGAACATACAAGAAAGCCTGGGAGAAAAATCTATGCAGCTGAAGTGAAACCGCATTTCGTCTGATGAGCGATGTTAAACAACAACTGGACCGGCGGGCAATTACCATGATTGGAGTGCTGAGCCTTGTGAGAGCCATCGAGACAGAGTTAGTGGAGAGGTAGAGTATCCCCACCTTCTCCCTCCTCCATTGGCCACAGAGGCCCACTGCTCATTAGCATGCATGCTTTTACAGGCCTGGCCAAACCAGTCAATGCGCTCCACTTTATTTATTAGTAAATAGAGACAGATGGCAATGAGGAGGTGGTATCGACTACCCATAGCCTTTTAAACAGGAATCAATGACAGGGGTGGAGCGCAAAGACGGGGGGCATTAACTCGCTAATATAGCCTTATGAAATGAGCCGAGGTTGTATTGCGGCTTCTGAAGCTGGATTTTCTCAGTACAGTATACAGCTTTTTATGCCGTTTCTCATATCAGGGGATTACTTTACTGGTGACTTAAAGGACCTGCCAGATGTCAACATATTTATAAGCGGATGCACCATGATACGCCGTCGATCCCATTGATTAGCAGAGCAGTAGTGTTGCAGGTTTTATTTTAGTGACAGAAAAGCATTAAAACGTAGCGGGGCTTGGCCGAGCAGCAGCCCGGGTCTCGGATCGAAGCGGGCATGTGTTGTGGTTGTATGTGACAAGGTGGGAGGGCCTTGTAGCCTTCAGATTGACTGATGCACCTACGCACGCACAGTTGCAGTTTATCCAGATATGGGAGAGTCAGGACAGCAGACAGACACTGTAGATGTCCACATTTACATTAGCGGCATGTACAGTCTGAATTCATCTTACGATTGAGTATTGATCGTGGGCGTGTAACTGTGCTGTAAATGTACCTACGTTTGAGGGAATGGAGTGAGAAAAGAAAGGTAAAAAAGAGCAGATTTATCCATCTTTCATTTGATGAGCTGTCAATCAAGGGGCAGCCATGTTGGTTTTGGGATAATGTGTGTTTGTGTTTTTTAAGTTAATCCGATTTTTTAAAATAGTTTGTTTTATCAGATAGATAGATAGATAGATAGATAGATAGATAGATAGATAGATAGATAGATAGATAGATAGATAGATAGATAGAT